>BHFT01005382.1:30000-121890 GCA_004320025.1 Laticauda laticaudata
CGCTCTCATTTTCTTATCCAATTTGTTCCTTCTTTTAAAGGCTGTAAGTTCCCTGAAACTCCTTAAAAATTAAAACTTTCTGCATGATCTACTTTCTACTAAAACACGATCTTGCTCTGTATCATGAGACCTCAGAAAAGTTTCTTGGCTGTTACTACTTCATACATCTATACACTATCATCAGAATCCTACATTACTGTATCCTAATCTTGTAAAAGGAGGAAAACCTATTGCTTTAAAGCCATCTCTGAAGGGATAGAGACACCATGTATTAAGATTTAGGAAGGCAAAAATCTGGTTAAAATGACCTTTCTCCTTGCTCAGAGTTTCAAAAGCCTGATAGCACAGAACTGTACCTAAGTTTTCTTAATTTTAACAGAACTCCGACACATTCTTGTGCAGTTTTCCATGTCTTTCTTTTAAGGTTAAGTTTTTATACACTTTTTATTAAGGATTATCTCCAGTTCCTGAGAGACCGAGGATTCAATTTATCACTAAATATGTTTGCTCGAAGTATTATTATTATTTTTTAAATTTTATTTATACATTTTGTCTTTAAAGTACGTAAATGCTTAATAAACAGTGTATTGTCTGGATCAATTTGCTTATACAATATAGTAATTATAATGCTGATAGTACTAATAATAATAGTCATCATAACAACTATGATAATAATACTAATGTGTATACTTATGTATAATCCAATTCTATGTATATTTTTGTAGGACTGATTTCCAGGTAAAAGTGCATTCCCCAATTACAAAAAAAAATGTCCTCCATCAGACACATTAGTGTGAAAATCATCTGATTAACAACTCTGTATTGTATCATTCTTTTATGCAACTAGCATTGTGAGAGTAAACTGTTTTCAATCATGTTGTTAGAATGCATGAAATACAACTCATCACACACTTAATCAAGACACAGATGCATAGTGTAAAAAGCATGCTAATGTAGCTTTTGGCTAGAGACGCAACTGTGGCTTTGCTTTAGCAAGAGTGGGAGAAAAAAAAAGTTAACTCGAGCACTGTTTTCCTTAATATGTTGGAGGTGGAGGTCAACATGTTGCAGGATACTGTGTTGTCAAAAAGTCCTGTTAATTTGACACACGGGTGTTTTTGAATACTAACAGAGGTTTTCTTTAATGTAACTTCTTATTTAGTTGCTTTTAAGGGACTGGAGAGAAGCATTTGGCACCAAAGTTAAGTGTATCTGGATTTTAACCATGCCTTTGGTAAAGGGTCCTCAGCAGAATATTTGAAATATATTAAAAGCATATCTAACAGATTATAATAAGGTATGGAAAACAAATGTGATTTCCAAGTATACTCTACAGCTTTCAAAATGTATTATCTAGCATCTTTCTGTTCCGTTTGGCCTCCCTATCAAGAAATTACAAATTCTTTTAGGCATGTGGTTGAAAAATTATTTGTTGGCCTACTACAATAATATGGCCTTTAGTCATAATTCTCTCTTTCTCTCAGTAGCCTAGAGACCTGTAACATGTAACATGGTTAAAATAATATAAACAAGCTCTGGAACAGGAATTATGTTTTTATGATCACATTTATCTATATGAAGGATTTTCATTTCATTTCACTCTAGCATCTGCTTTTAAATATTTTTCTTCCTACTTTTTGAAACTGTCCTGTTCATTGTCATTTTCATTGGCACTACTAAACATCAATATTTATTTGGAATTCCGATTTTAGCAAGTTTTCTTATTTTATATAAAGGCCTGTGTATGTATGGCAGTTTGCTTTCATATATTACAGCAGATAATAAATTCCACGACCAGTGAAAATAGGAAATACAGTCAAGCACCTAAGAACTCATGAAGTCTAGATTCATGCATTCGATGGCCAATCAACTCACTCACGACTTAGCTCAGAATAGAGATGTGTTTGGCAACGCAACCAAAAGACTCCATTATATAGGCAACCAAAAATGCTGAAAATAGTAGGTTCAAGTTGCAAAATAGTAGGTTCAATAAGCAAAAAACAAGGGAAAGAACTTAGGTTTTCACTTTGAGAATTCTCATTGGCCATGTTTGTGGCTATTCTTTTTAAATGTTTTGCTCCATTAAATTGCTGATGCCACAAGAGGTTACCAAACATTAGGTCGCAGAAAAAGCTAGGAATCTGTTACATCACGAAATATATGCCTCTGCACTAGGTCCCTTGTACCCAAATCATAGACCACTAAACATAGGGGCAGAAAATTTAAAGGAGAAATCTTAATTTGGTGTTGGTCGAATATTACATCCTAGAAATCTAGAAATAAGTGTACAAACTCATGATGGGAAGAAATTGCTTAAATGTATCTTGTTGCAAGAATCAGATATGCCTAACAAACAGAAGGACTAGAGGTGATTTGATAGCAATCTTGCAATATTTGAAGGGCTGCCACAGAAAGGGTTGGTCTATTCTCCAATGCAGCTGAGGACAAGCTGAGAAATAATGGAGGGAAGCTTATCAAAGAGAGATCCAACCTAGAGCTAAGGAGAAATTTATTGACGGTGAGAGCAATTAACCAGTGGAAGCTTTGCCTTCAGGAGTTGTGGGTGCTCCATCACTGGAGGTTTTCAGGAAGAGACTGAACAACCATTTTGTCCAGAATGGTCTAGGGCAGGAGTGTCACATTTGCGTTGTCACGTAACATATCGTGACTTTTTTTCCCTTCGCTAAACCAGGTGTAGGGGTGGCCAGCGTGTGACATACCTGGCCCAGCAGGCCAGGAGTTTGACATCCCTGATACAGGGTCTTCTGCTTGGGAAGAGGGTGGGAGTAGATGGCCTCCAAAGTCTCTTTAACTCTGTTATACTGTTACTGTTACATTTTGGCAATGGCATAGGTTAATTCTGGCAACATTCTTCATCTTATATGCATACCCTAACAAAATGTTCCTTCCTAGGAAACCTGGGCAGTCAAGGTGGTATTAATCAGAGATGGCATTCCACAGGTTATGACCAGTTCTGGAGAACCGGTAGCGGAAATTTTGAGTTGAGAATTTTTGAGAGAACTGGCAAATCCCACCTCTGACTGGCCCCGCTCCCATCTATTCTCTGCCTCCGGAGTCCCAGCTGATTGGCTGGGTCTTCTTTGGTTGCCCTGCACAGGAGAACAGAGCTGGAAAGCAGGTTATTGAGGTGGGAAGGGAATGGGGATTGTGCAATAACCTTCCCCTGCCACGCCAACCAAGCCATGCCCACCAAGCCACACCACGCCCACTAAGCCACGCCCACAGAACTGGTAGTTGAACCGATTCAACTGATTTTGAATCCCACCGCTGGTATTATTGCCCTAAGCATATTGTCCCTATCCACCTTTTCACCTCCCTCTTGACATCAAGTGAAACAAGTTATTGCCAGGCTGACGGAAAAAGAAATGTGTCCACTGTATACATACAGCTACATCACTGTGCATATCAGTAATTAGATTTATTGGTTAATTTTCAAGAGTGTTCTGACACAATACAAGGGATAATAATTACATTCAGCTTGAGTATCAGGAGAGAAGACTGACAAAATGCTACCATATTTTAAATTACCACATCAGATATACAGAGCTGTAAAAAAATAAATAAATCCATAAGATAGAGCCATTAAAGTAATCAAAGCCCCTTCAAAGAGCCACACTCAGAAGTAGATGAGATCTTCGAAGGCAGTGGCAGACACACACACACACACACAAACACACACACACACACACACATGTAGAAGTGCCAGTTATTCACTCCAGCCAGGCACTTGTGTTTTGGAAAACAGTGACACAGGTGACAGAGTAGCAGCTGCTGTGTTTCTCGTGCACGAACTCCCTGTTGGGAAACTCTTTCTGCTGCTCGATCATTATCTATCGTGCAGCTTGCAGAAAGGCAGGAGCTTCGCAAAAGGGGGGGGGGGGAATNGGAGCTTCGCAAAAGGGGGGGGGGGAATAGCATTCCGCAGGCTAGGAAAAAAATTGGAAGCATGCTGGTCATCGCTGCTGGTTGCAGGGCTGGCGGTCCCTGGCGGTCACCGTAGAAGGGGTGGTGGCGGTGTGGGAGGCATCCTGTATTAGGAGGAGAGATGGAAAGAGAGAGTCATAAGCAAACTCTACCTGGACCTGGAGGCATAAAAAGTGTTTGATGAAGGTGTGCGAGTAGCAGTGCAGTGGTGTCAGCCAAGTGTCCTCTGCTGTCCCAATCCACCCTCGGCTTCAGCCCCACAAGGGAAGCGGGAAATGGATGAACTACAACAAACAAGGTGTGCCTGCCATGCACCTGGAGGGTGACTGGATAATTAGCCAACAGTAGCAATAACAATAGCACTTAAGACTTACAGTATATACTGCTTCAAAGTGCTTTACAGCTGTCTCGAAGCGATTTACAAATATCGGCCTATTGCCCCCAATAGGCCTCATGATCCTCATTTGACTGACCTCGGAAGGATGGAAGGCTGAGTCCACCTTGAGCCGGTCAGGATCGAACTCCTGACACTGGGCATAGTTAGCCTGTAATTCTGCATTCTAACCATTGCGCCACCAGGGCTCAATAAATACTGTATCCGTATGGAATATCTTCTCTTTGCCTACACAATTTATCTGCTCTCCTTTGTTAGAGCAGAAGATTGTGAAAGCAACACAGGTTAGACAAACATCACTGTCACACAGAGAGGGTGAGGAAGACACAGGATACAGTTACAGGTAGCCCTCGGACTAACAACCACAACTGAAACACACACACCCCCAATTTATGTTGCGATGCGAGACAGTTGTTAAATGAGTCTGGTTCCATTTTATGACCTTTCTTGCCACCGTTGTTACATTAGTAACACAGTCGTGAAATGAATCCGGCTGCAACAGTCGTAAGTGGGGAAAACAATCCTAAGCCACTTTTTTGGGTGCCGTTGTAACTTCAAGCGGTCACTAAATGAGCGGTTGTAAGTTGAGCACGACCTGCAATGAGGTTGAACACCACAACTATGTATCATTCGGGGCTTACCTTTGTGTTCTATGGCCTGCCTCAATAACCCAGTTCTTGGCATGGAACAGGGTTGGATGCCTGTGTCAGGAATGTCAAGGCGAAGCAGCTATTAGGATTCTGAAGGGAAAAATGTTAGCATGTTTTATATTTTCCTGGACATTTCACAGCCACGATGCTTCTCCTTGAGTCTTAAAGAACATACAAGGCAGGGGTGGGATTCAATTTTTTTTAACAATCGGTTCTGTGGGCGTGGCTTAGTTGGTGGGCGTGGCTTGGTGGTCATGTGACTGGGTGGACATGGCTCGGTGGTCATGTGACTGGCTGGGTGTGGCCAACTCAACATCACTCACATCGAGGCACGCATCTCCTCGCCTGGCCTCTCATGACTGTGGGGATGCTGCAACAGTCATAAGTCTGAAAAATGGTCATAAGTCACTTTTTTCAGTGCCATTGTAACTTTGAATGGTCCCTCCACACAAGCAAAGTACCAGCAAAGGAGGGGGAAAAAACTCCAGAGAAGTTCCTGAGACAGGAAGCCTCGTCCTGCCAAGAATGTAATAAGGGTTAACGGAGAGGCAGTTTCTGTAAGCAACACCAGAATGTTTCCTTCCTGCCTTCCTTACAGGATTAGGCCAGTAATTTCTTCTAACAACCGGTTCTCTGAACTGCTTAGAATGTTAACAACCGGTTCTAGCAAATAGGTGCAAACCAGTAGAATCCCACCCCTGGTACAAGGTAAGAGGTAGAAAATAGAGCCCATGCAACAGAATATTTGTAGCTCAGTTTGAACTGTAGGGTCCTTGGGGCTCTCTAAGATTGGTTGTTTGCTTGTAGATGTTTCATTACCTGAGTATATAACATTATCAGTGCTCAGGAGGTTTTGCACACTCCACTCACTAGCACTGATGATGTTACCTAGTTGGGTTATGAAACGTCTGCAAGCAAACAACCAAGCCCAGAGAGCACCAAGGACTCCAGACTGTAGCCCATGTATTGCAAACCTGAATTGTGTCCTCTCCTTCTACATATATACTTAAATAGATACACATGAACATTCCAATATTTGAGGGGCTGCCACAGAGAGGAAGGGGTCAAACTATTTTTCCAAAGCACCTGAAGGCCAGACAAGGAATGGATGGATAGAAACTGATCAAGGAGGGATTCAACTTGGAAATAAGGAGAAATTTCCTGACAGGGAGAAAAATCAACCCATGGAACAGAAGTTGCCTTCAGAAGTTGTGGGAGCTTCATCACTTGAAGCTTTCAAGAAGAGACTGGACTGCCATCTTTCAGAAATGGTGCAGGACTCCTGCTTGGGCAGGGGTTGAACTAGATGACCAACAAGGTCCCTTTAAACTCTTTTAATCTGTTACTATACATATACATGTATATAAAGCTAGCTTGGCTACTTTTCTCCAGTTAATATCTTTCTTTCTTCTTTTATAAATGCATTACTTGCTCATTCTGGTAAAAATAACCCACAGCTCTTTACAACAGAAATCAAACACTTAAATCAGTAAAATCACATCAACTGTTAAAAGTATAGGAGAATCATCATAAGTTGCTATATCTCCATAGGTATGTTTTCCAAGGAACAAAAAACTCAAGAAATCTTAGGAAAAAATAGAAACAGTTTAGTTAATAGGGAAAAATACCTGATGAATGCCTCTAATCATTTGTAAGATAAAGAAGCAATATACGAAACAAAACATAAAACAGAAACAGAATGTAAAAGCCTTATCTCGTAACATGGCATTTTATGCCAGCCGTCAATTTTGACTGGTGCCAATATTTGTATTAAAGACTGCCTGCCTGTTGCAATTTACGATTGAGTAATATTACAGTACCATATGTTAATGCAATCAGTGTTGCCATTTTGTGAATTCATTTGCAGCCCCATCTCACTAGAACATCCTGACACACACCGGCTCAATTGCAAAGTAATTCTCAAAAGTTTTTTTGTATTTTAATTTGTTAGGTGTTAAGACAATGAAACCTGCTTTGTTTTTTACCGTTCACGCAAACATTTGACAAATATATGGAAAAACCTCAATCCCACGGAAACTGGAATCTGCTATAATGTTCAGAAGATGCTCAGATCAAAATTGTATGTTGTTGTTGTTGTTGTATATTGTTGTTGTTGTTATTATTTATTGAATTTATATTGCCACCTATTTCCACAGGGCAACTCAATGCGGCTTACAGACTATAAAACCTCATTTAAAACAATAAAACGAATAAAAAAGAATCAAATACATTAATATAATAAAATCACCACCATCCCGCCCTGGTGACTAGCAGATCACACAAGCCATTTAATGAGCTGCATCCCATTCTGGGTTCCCCAGGCCCGCTGGCAAAACCAGGTCTCCAGCGCCTTCTGGAAGAGTGTTAGAGTGGGGGCCATACTAATCTCTGGGGGAATGCTGTTCCAGAGAGAGGGAGCCACCACAGAGAAGGCTCTTCTTCTGGGTCCCACCGGTGTATCTTCCTCGGGGATGGGACCCACAACATTCCCTGCCTCCTAGCTCTAAAAGGTCAGGTAGACGTGACTGGCAAGAGACGGTCCCTCAGATCACCTAGTCCCAAGCCATGAAGGGCTTTAAAGGTGACAACCAGCGCCCTGAATTGCACCTGGAAGCAAATCGGCAGCCAATGAAGCTCTTGCAGGAGAGGTGATACATGTGCACACTGGGATTTGCACCAAAACCATGCGGGATGCTGCATTTTGCACTAACTGAAGCCTCCTTTCCTAACATTTGGAAGTTATTGCAAGCTTACTACAATGTGATGATCTAAAAAACAAAACAAAACAGGGGCACCATCTAGAGACTGAAAACTTTCAGGATTATTGCATGATGCAAAATAACCAGGAATAAGGCATTTCAGCAGACTAGGAGTCAAAGAATCTGAAGGTGAGATCCAGGGGAAAAGAAAAGGATCAGGATCTTGACTGTTTATTTGACTGTCATCAAAAACTGGGAAGATACTCACGTTTTTTCCTGTGTTCTACTAGGCCACCGGCCTGTTTTGCTGAACATTTTGCAAACCAGTTGTCCCCAAGAAGAACTGTAACCTCGTTGGTGTGAACAAGTCTTCCTGGCATGAAAGCAAGAGGACCAAAGGGGACCTGTCGAAGTAACAACAGAAAAAGGAAAGCTGTAAAAATAATCTACGGAGAGAGATTTCACTTATGGACAGTTTGACCTTCATGCTAATGTTTCAAAAAAGAAAAAGAAAGGACTACAGGTAATTGTTGATTTACACTCATTCAATTTAGCAACCATTAGATGTTACAATGGCAGGGACAAAAGTAACCTATCACCGCTTTCACACTTACAACCATTGTAGCATCCCTGGTGCCATGTGATGGATGCTCAGGTGTTTGGCAACTGGCTCGTATTTATGACCATTGCTACGTGATCCCCTTTTATGACTTTCTGACAAGCAAAGTCAAGGGAGAAGCGAGATTCACTTAACAACCATGTTCCTGCAGGGATTCTAAGCCCATGTCACACCGAACCAACGGATGCAAAGAGGATGTAAAACGGACAAAAAACCTTGCCATCCGTTCCGGAAACGGCGATGTATCCGTTTGTACTTACTGCTCCGTTTTGCTTCCTCCTCTATCCATCCAGCATCCGTCTATTGATGTTTCATCGCCTCCCAAAAGTTTTGGGCTGCCTAAAACTTTTGCGCGGAAAATGTATCCAGTTTCGTCCGTTCTGCATCCGCTACGCATCCGTTATGCATCCGATATATACACTAGGCATGCGCTGTCGCATCCACGCAACTCCATCCGCCCGGACGCAGGGAGGAAGCGGAACGGACGCAGAACAGATGCAGAACGGATGCCAAGCGGAAACAAAGCGTTTAAAATGGAAAAAAACTGTTCGCAGAGGGGACCTATCTCGGATATTAAGGATGTCTACAGGATGCCTAGAGAGATGCAAAGGGACATCTATACTACCTATAAAAAGGGGGAGGAACTCGTCTGCATCTCTCTTTCAGCCAGCAGCCCAGCGGTGCAGACCTCTGCAGCCTTCGTCTGCCTCTTGCTCTTCCACACGATCCAGTCCTGTCCACCGTGGATTGTACAAAGTCCTTTCGGCAGCCACCATCATTCTGCAACAGTGCGACGCCATCTGCAGGCTCTGTGGAACTCTACTACGGGAAGAAAGGAGCCACCCAAAAAGAGTCTGGATCCGAAGATGGTTCGCCAGAAGAGCAGAGGACGGACTGTACAACAAGCTGATGGTGGAGCTCAGGAACGAAGACTCTTGTGCATTCCAGAACTTCATGAGGATGCCTCCAGCCATGTTTGACGAAACTTGTGCAGTGGCTGACACCCAGGTTGACCAAGGCAAACACCAGCTTCCGGCCCAGCCTGGAACCTGGGCTCAAGGTGGCACTCATCTCTGTGCCACCTGGCCTCAGGTACTCTCTACAGGAGCATCCAGTACGGCTGGAGGGCACACAACACCATCAGCACTGTGGTCAGAGAAGTGGTCGGCGCATCATCGAAGAATACAAGGAGGAGCTCCTCCAGTGCCCCTACACTGAAGAAGGCTGGAAGAAAGTTGCAGATCAGTGGTATCAGAAGTGGAACTTCCCCACACCATTGGACCATAGATGGGAAGCACGTTGCCTGCAAAGCGCCAGCCAGGTCGGGGTCCACTTATTTCAACTACAAGGGCTTCTTCAGCATCGTCCTCTTCACCATGGTCGATGCTGACTACAAGTTCATGTGCATCGATGCTTCAGGCAATGGGTCATCTTCAGATGCCAGGTATACAACGCCAGTCACCTCAAGGAGGAGCTGGAAGGCAACCTCATCGTGGTTTCCCAGATCCAGAACCCCTGCCCAACGACACGCAAGATGTGCCCTTTCATCGTGGGGGATGACGCCTTCTCCTCACAACCTACCTCATGAAGCCCTACACCTCCAAATACCTCACCCATGAAAGAGAGGATCTTCAACTACAGGCTGTCCAGGGCAAGGCGGGTGGTGGAGAACGCCTTTGGCATCCTGGCCAACAGGTTCCAGGTACTTCTCACCACCATGCAGCATTGCCACAGAGACCGTGAGGAGGATCATGGAAGCTTGCTGCATCCTGCACAATCTCATGCGCACCCGCTATCCAGTCTTGCAGAACAGGCTCGTGGACCTCAGCAAGGCAATGGGACATGGAGCCTGGGGAATGGAGGCAAGGGCAAAACCTGATAGACACTGAGGATGTGCAAGGCCCCAACAGAGCCTCACATGAAGGGAAGAAGCAGCGCAACCTCCTGAGACACTGGGTCGAAACTCCCAGCTGGAGCAGTGGAGTGGCAAGACAGGATGGATAGATGCTTGATGGATGCTTCCTTCAGCCTGTCTCATCACACGGATGAGATTGGGCAATGTATGTTGGGTGGCGCTACAATGAACAGGGCGTTTAATAAAGAGTTGTGTTTTATGTTGACATGTGTGGATAATTATTACATTATTACTGATAATGAAGGACCATAGATGTGGCACCGGGAGGTGGAACCATACAGTCCCACTATGCTTGCGCTGGAGGTTTATCTATCCCACTGCTATCCTAATCCATCCCACAGCTATTACCCATACCACACGTATCTAACCCATCCCAAAGCTATCCTTACCCATCCCACAAGCGTGCAAAGGCTTAAACCATTTCTAAAAGTTTCCACCAAGACTTTATTAAAAAAAAAGAAATGAAGAAGTGTGTGAATCATAAATAGACTTTATTAACAAGAAGCTAAAACAAAAGAGTCTCTGGCACTCCTCTTGGTCGCTCAGTCTCAGGGGTGAAGGGTCAGGGTGCTGTGGAGGTTCCTGGTGCTGGAGTGTTTTTTCATCAGCTCCTCCAGAAGCAGAAGCAGCAGAAGCCCCAGCCCCAGAAGAGCGAGCCCATGCTGCAGAAGCCCCAGCAGAACCAGAGTGAGGGCCAGGGGGGCGGGATGGTAGCCCTGTCCCTCTTGCCAGGGCTGGCAGCAGATGGCTGAGGCTTGCTGTGTTTCTGCATGGTTGTGGGGTTGCTGGCTGGCAGGGAGGCTGGCAGGAATCAAGGCTGGCAGAGGCTGGCAGGGAGGCAGGCACAAGGCTGGCAGGGAGGCAAGCACAAGGCTGGCAGGAAGGCTGGCAGGCAGACATGAACCAAGGCTGGCAGGAAGGCAGGCAGCAAGGCTGGCAGGCAGACCGGCTGGCAGCAAGGCTTGCAGGCATGCTGGCAGCAAGGCTTGCAGGCATGCTGGCAGCAAGGCTTGCAGGCAGGCTGGCAGGGAGGCTTGCAGGCAGACTGGCACAAGGCTGGCAGCAAGACTGGCAGCAAGGCTTGCAGGCAGACATGCAGGCAAGGCAGCCAATCCGTCCGGCAGCAGGTCTTAACTCTGAATGGCGACCTGCTTCCGAGCTAATTCCGTTTTTCCGGGGGGCTGATGCAATGCATCCCCCCGCATGCGCAATTAACGCCAGGCATCCGCTAGCTCCGCTGTGCATCCGCTGCATCCGCTCTGCATCCGCTGTATCCATTCCGCGTCCGCTTTGCTGAGGCCCCCGGAAGCCCTGCGGTTGCGCCATCCACTCCATCGCTCCCATCCGCTGGGCTTCCGTTCCGCATCCGCTTTGCATCCGCCCTGCGTCCTCCCCGCGTCCGTGTTATCCGCTCCGGTTTATGCAAATTTTTGCCCCATTTGAGAGCGGATAACAAACGGATGGAACATTTTGCTCGTCCGTTGTGTCCTTTTTGCATCCGTTGGCCAGTGTGACATGGGCTTTAGAAAGGTCTTAAAAAGGGGCAAAACTTACTTAAGAAAGAAACAGGAATTGGGGCCTGAATCTGCATCATAAGTCAAGGACCAGCTGTGTCTATTAGTTAAATATGCTGTGCTTTCATGAATATCCAGGAGTCATTCAGCGTATTTTGCAAAACTGTTAATTAGATGTATATCTCACTTGTCAAAAAAAAACAAAAAACCCTACCACTGTATCATCTAACTGCATATTTCACAGATCAACTGTATCACCAACTAGTGAGCTAATCATGTTCAGATATGCTTGATGCTACACAAGCAATTACTTCTAGGCAACAAGCTTTCTGCCAGAATAAAAACTTTTTCCCAAATTAAAATTCTCTCAGTGTAAACTATTTTATATAATCAATAACCAAGACTTAAAAGCTTTTTTTCCTTCTTCTTCTTTCGCTTCACAGGAAATTATTGTCTATCACAAATGAAATTATAGACTCCACAAAATAACTATCAAATATAAATATTTGGTTATATCATTATTATATCAAATAGGCCAGACTTCATAGAATGTTATAGATTTGATAGAAATCTAAGCCGAAAAAGGAAAAAAGCATAATGTCAGAATCAGACCCAAAGAATCAGGGTAACAGGAAGGTTGCAGCTTTTTCAGGTCTATACACAAGACATGGCATGGTGGCTCAATGGTTAAGACACTGAACTTGTTGGCTGGAAAGCCAACAGTCCAGGTTCAAGATCTAAACACAATCTTGCATGCAAATGCAAGTAGATAAATGGGTACCACTTTGGTGGGAAGGTAACAGCGCTCTGTCATGTTGGCCACATGACTGCAGAAATGTCTTTGGAAAGCACTGGCTTAATGGGTTTGAAACATAGATGAGAACCATCCCGCATAGTCGGCAACTATACTTGTTTTATAAACACAACTAAAATTCAACACTAAATTGGCATCAGATAAGGGTCAATGGAATTGGACTTGGAGCGCTTGTGGGAACACATCAATTCTAAGCTGATGACATGCTTAACTCTGCCTCCCAATATCTGCCTGCTCTTCTCCTACACATATATTAATTGGAAGCCATCAAGGATAGTACACATTATCACAGCAGCAAGAATTACTTTTGCCCAAAAATGGAAAGATAGAGAAATTCCCAATAAAGGTAAGGTGATAAAGAAGATATTGATATGTGCTGAAATGGATAGATTGACTCTGGAATTAAAAAATAAGGATAAGACAAATACTACAAGATATGGGATAAATTTTATCAATGGTGGGAAAAGATAGGAAGGACCCAGAATAAAAAATAAACAGGATTTGTAGAAGGAGTAACTACAGATAAAAACTAACTGGACAAATGTATAACTGTATATAAAATATGTATTATATATTATAACATGTATGACAAAAAGGAATGTCAGGACAATCACACCGCATCCAATGTTTTTATAATTTAATCAATAAAATGTTTTTTTTTTAAAAGAATTAGATAGGCTGTTTGAAAATCTGCTAGAAGGTTCTAGATTGCACTATCATGCCTATGAATGATAAACACACAACAGAGGCATAAAAAACAGTTAAGAGTCAGATACTAAACCGTACCTACCATGATATCATATGAAAGTTTGTCTGGCAGAGTACTGAGTCTGTCCTGAAGTGCTTCATAGTCACTCTCAACCTTCTTCCTATAGGGGAAGTTCAGACCATACTGTCAGTTCTAAATGTTGATTAACTTTATGAACATGGAACTATATTACACGCATTTCTAAGTTGAACCAGAAGCTATGCTTTGCAAGCGATGGCGACAAACTGCCACAAATAATTTGGGTTGGGGGCAGGTGCGTGAAGTGGTGGGATTCAAAAAAATTTACTACCAGTTCTGTGGGCATGGCTTGGTGGGTGTGGCAGGGGAAGGATACTGTAAAATTTCCAGTCAGAGGTAGTATTTACTGGATCTCCGAACTACTCAAAATTTCTGCTATCGGTTTTCCAGAACTGGTCAGAACCTGCGGAATATCATCTCTGGGTAAGCAGGTTCTTCATCTTTTTGTAAATACGGTATGTGAGAGTACAGGTAGTTCTCAACTTACAACCACAATTAGCCAATTTCCATGGCTAAGCAAGGCACTTGTTAATTGAGTTTTGCCCCATCTTGCAAAGCATTCAAATTTTAATCTTGTGACAATGGGATGCTGTAATAATGTCAGGTTTTTTTCAATGTCATTGTAACTCTGAACGGCCACTAAAGGAATGGCTGTAAGTCAAGGATTATCTGTAATAGAAGGAATTCCATACAGGGTTTTTCTCCAAGCTCAAAAAACTATTTCTGAAAAAGAGTCATTCTAAAGAGGAATGTTTTGACAATTTTTTTAATCAATATGTCTTAGGTTCAATCATATACTCATCAGGGGCCCATTTAATTCAATTCCACGTGGACTCAGACAGGGCTGTGCTGTTAGAAAACCCTGTCATTTGGGACTTCCTAAGGATGGAGTAGAATGTATGGTCACTGTTTAAAAAAAAATGGCAGAATTACAAAAAAAGTCACCTTCTACATAACGGTTCTCTTGTCTGCACAGCCATCAGTTGGCTGGAAAAGCAGAAAAGGGAGCCCATTCCCTTCCATTTGACTGCATAGTTTTATTGGAAGTACACCACAGGTTCTACTTTCCCAATCATGGCCACTTTTAAGAAGTGTGGACTTCAACTCCCAGAATTCCAAGTGCCGGCTGGAGAATTCTGGGAGTTGAAGGAGTCCACAACATCTTAAGGTTGTCAAGATTAAGAAACATTGCAATACAGCCTCTAGATCAGGGGTGTCCAACCTTGGCGACTTTTAAGACTTGTGGACTTCAACTCCCAAAATTCTCCAGCCAATTCTGAGAGTTGAAGTCCAGAAGTCTTAAAAAGCTGCCAAGGTTGGATAACCCTGATCTTGTGTTTAACCACTTTGTGTGACTCTTTATTGGATGTGGACTTGAATGGGCTTTCTCGTTCTCTCATCTAGCTAAATGAGCATATCCAGACTAAAAGGAACAAACAGTTGGCCTGGTGGTCTCACGGGGAGTCAACTCCGTGTTTTTCTTCTTATGGTCTACTGCCTTGCACTGAGATAGGAAATGGAGGTGAATTATGAGGAAATGCGTGAAACTGCTTCCAAAAATTAAGCCCCTCTTTTTGGGAGTCCCAGCTGAACATCTAGAACATCAGCTAGGAAGGAAATGAAGAGCAGTGCTGCTCTCTGTGAAGAAATCTGTACATCAGATTTCACGATAAAGGTTCTGGAGGGGTATGAAAGTGTTAAAAACAAAAGCTTGATTCCAGCAGCACCAATAGACACCAATATAATATCCATCTTATTGGAAATTAATGCAGCCTCTGAATTTTAAGCAGTCGAACAACATATTAGCTCTAAACCGTTTTTTAACAAACCGATGGCCACAATTGAATATGATGAGCATGAGATGGCCTTGAGCCTCCCTCCCTCCCTCTCCTCCTTATGCTCTGGTGGCAGCTTATGTGCATTTAAACGAAGGCCCCTCCTCATCAAAACCAAACATCTGATACGTTCTGAACTATAAATTATTTGTTCGGGAGGTCTTTCAGGCATGAAGAAAAAGCCTCTTAAAATAAATTTAAAATATTATATGCTTGATGGTGTATAACCAAAAGTTTAATCTCTCCACTAAAGGGGGCAGTTGCTGTGATTTTTGCAATAACCCTGCAGACAATAATCAAGGAAACTCCTGTTGTTCCTTCCGTAAAATCCAAGCAAACACAGCATGGATGTTGCATAATTTCAAATGGTTTAAGAGGGAAGGATACCTCTCATAATTCACAAACAACTTTTTACCTTTGAATGTCCCTTTTCCAGTTAAATGGCCATGTGAAACTTTTTATTTATTTAAGCTGTTTCTATTAATTAAAAAAAAAACTACATGTAAAAGCGATAAAAGAAAAGGCCGAGGAATATTTTAAGGGATAAGTGTTCCTCTAAAATCTTCAGTTTAACGAAGGCTTTAAAAAAGGATATGCATTCACAGCCACTGGATAAACTGGAACCACCTTTCAAGTGGAGTGGGGAAATGTCCTTTGTAAATAGCAAAGCCAAGAACCTAAACTTGGACTTATGGAGACATCTTGGATGTCCCACAAGGCCATTTAAATACTCAGTCATGAGTATTACATTTTCTTGGAACAATAGGAAAAATAAATGGTTGGAACTGGAAGTTCACAGAGGTTTTTTTAAAGACTTTTTATGTAGTTATTCTAGCTGGAAGAACATGGAACATCTTTTTAAAGAGGTGCAGGTTTTAAAAACATGATCATAGTGGTGAATTAAAGCTGTAAGATAGGCAATGCAATGGGTGTAATTTAATAAGCCAAGCAGAGTCAAAATGATGCGCCAGAATGCAGTATTATATGAATTTTGTTAATTTTCTAAAGAATATATATATATATATATATATATTCTAAAGCACATATAAGCTATTTGCATTGATATTTTAGGCATGCAATCAAATATTTTTTCACTTACCAGTGCTGGATTTTTTCTTGGCAGCTTGTGACCACCTGTCATTAAAACAGATAACTGCTCATGAAAAAGAGAAGGCTAAGCACACAGCTGCAAAGTCAATGTTTTAGAAACTAGAGCAGCAGCCTTATAGATTTAGTAGCGTCTGGCTATACATTTTTATTTGTCAGCCCAAAGGCGCAGGAATGTTCATTCTTAAGCAGCATACTTTATCACGATGCCCTAATCCAGACTGATAACCACAGAATAAATTACGGCAGCTTCCACTCAAGATTTTGATACAATGCATGCTCCATAACAAGATGGCACCATACAAGATAAGGCCGGTCTTTTTGTACTGATCTACACATCTGCTTTCAATTCCCCGACCTTTTCAAAAACCCAAACCAAACGTAGTTTATGAAGGACTTGCTTGTCTGTTTTTTTTAAAAGAACCCATTAAAATAGATGTCATTTTTGGACTAATGGGGGTCTAAATCACAGCATCACTCTGGCAAAGTTCAAAAAAAAAAAATACAGGCTCATATTTTTCAAAAGCATAACATGGGTGCAAGTGTAAGTAAACATAAACTTCTGTCATGTCGCAGTCTTCAGATTTCATGAAAAGGTCACCATGTGGCCACCACAAACAAAATCACAAAATGCATTATGGTTGTTATATTCCATGATTTTCATCTAGCAATGGATAGCATCCACCTCTGGAATACAATTTCTGGACTACTCACCTCCATCCAGCCACCCAAATTAGGTAAATGTTATTAATAACTCATTATATTTCTATCCCATCTTTAAGGACATATTATCCATAGCATTCCTTCTTCAGTTTTTATCCCACCAATTAACAATTGTGAAATTGGCCTTAAAAGAATTTATGAGTTGACTGGTCCAAAGTTAGCTTCGTGGCCAAGGGTACTGAGTCGTCTTACTCATAATCCCAAACCTTTAACCACTACTTTTATTTTATTTTTTTCAAATTAAGCAGATAAACTTTTGAGGGTTGGGAATGCTGGAAGTTACAATTCCAATGAATCACAAACAATGTTTTTCAACATTCAGTTGTGTGGACTTTTTAGTTTAATTCAGTTTAGGAGAAAGCTTAAATTTAATTTAGGACAATTTAGTTTAAAAATTCACTGATCTAGAAATCACCAATTTGAGAAAGAACACTTGGTTTAGTTTTAACCTGCCTGATAACTAGAAGTAATGAAAGAGAAACAGTGGAATCCACAGGGTTAAGAGTGGAGCTTGTGTACATAGAGAGATTTTTCACATTCTATAAGGTTTCCTCTTGTCATTTTAATTCTCAAGTCTCTCTGAAGAGTTTTTTTAAGAGCTGGGAAACCTTCCAAAGCAGACTTTAAAGCTACCAAGAATTGTTTACAGAAGAAGAACCCAGGAGGTTCCTGTTTTGACAGCGGAATATTTGGGTGCCAATATTGGTATCTTTTACCTACTAGAGCTTACATATTTCATGCATGCATTCAGTGTAAAAGAAAGCAACCAACCAACATACCCACTTTGATGAAAAATCTGGTCACTGTGAAAGTTATATATGACTAATATATTGGCATTGCCATCATGGTTGCAGATGGGTTTTTTTTCCAGTTTATAAAGAAAGAAAACTAAGTCATTTTACTCTGTTTATCGAATTCCATAAAACTATACATCTGAAGCGCATGAAGAGCTATAGATAACCATTCTATCATCTTAAGTCCATGATCATAAAAAGTAAACACTTAGGACAAGTACGACTAAGAGAGATTCTTGATTTATATGTATCTTACCTTTCTAGAGTTATCTAAAAGGTACCATATACAGATACAGACTTACAACAGGTCATTTAGTTATGATGGCACTGAAAAAAGTGAGCTACCAGTGAAAGAGATAGAATGGAACGGAACGGAATAGGAATAGAATTAGAATAACAGAGTTGGAAGGACCTTGGAAGTCTTCCAGTCCAAGTGACTTATAACCATTTTTCACACTTATGACCACTGCAGCATTCCCATGGTCAAAATTGGGTTACTTGGCAACTGGTTCTATTTATGATAGCTGCAGTGTCCCGGGACCAAGTGATCCCCTTTTGTGACCTAACAAGCAAAGTCAAGGGGGAAGCCAGGTTCACTTAACAAACATGTCCCTCACTTGACAACTGCAATGATTCATTTAACAACTGTGGCAAAAAAAAAGAAAGGTCGTAAAATGGGGTGAAACCCACCTAACAAATGTCTCACTTAGCCACAGGAAATGTTGGGCTCGAGATCAGTCGTTAAGTCAAAGGACTACCTGTACCATCAGCATTATGGGGCTGGCAGCATGCATCCCTGAGACCACGATAAATATCCTATGTGCTTGTAAACAGGGCTGTTCCTATTACCATTAAGCAACATGTTCTGTGTTACGAAACTGTTTTATGGTGGTGGTGGGGAGATGAGATCTCAAACCCCCCATTTCTGCGTAAGGGGAACAAGAGCTCAATGGAAATCTTCCAATTCCCAACGCAGGGCTTTCCAAGCAGAGAGCGAGCGCTAAAGGCAACGCAGCCCGTGAAGTGCGGCATGTTCATTAACCTCTACATGATAATCCTTTCGTAGCTGCATATTAACTAGTTACATATTCATAATCATTTACATTATTTAGAAGACCTCCTATGAAAATTTCCAGGCGATCCATTAGCCGCAATGTGAAAGGTTATCCAAGATTGTCTGCTTAATGTTTCCAGGATGCTTTTTTTTCTCTTAATTAGTAAATATGTAAATTGGGAGCATATGCTTCCCTCCTCCCTTTTTTTAAAAAATAAGATTGGGGAGATATGAGCCATCGATAGAAGAGCAGAGGAACTTATGTTTTTTTCGCTGACCTTTAACCCCTTAGATAAAAATCAGCGACAACGATCCACTTTAATTTCATTCTTCTTCTTTGGTATCTCCCAGAAAGGGAGACGGAAGGGCAGACTCAAAGGAAAACATATATGAAATCCCTTCATTAAAGTAAAAGAAGTTGCCAGAGTCAGATCAATGGGTCCATTGCACCTGCAGATCAATTGGATCTCCTCTGATTGGCAAAAATCTCTTGGATGAGGATTTTTCCAGCTTGGAAAGACTGAATTTCAGACCAGCTGCAGAAGGAACCAGTCTCCAGCACTGAATCACTGGCTTCAAAGAAAAATGACGGTTTAATACTATTACGAGTATCTAGAAGCATTTTTGATAATGTAATGGTTGGCGGCAACTTATGCCGACACTAAGCAGATTTGAAATGAAATGACTGATAAATAAGACCAAAACAAGAGATGGGAGAGAAGAAACAAGACTTCTCAAATGAAAGAATGGAGGGGTTGTTTTTCGAGAGAAAATCAGTGGGGCCAAGGTAGAACATCAGGGTTTTGTTCAGTTTTAGCACTTTGCTTAGGTCAAGGTAAAGGTTCCCCTCACATACATGCTGATCATTTCTGGTACTAGGAGTTGGTGTTCATCTCCATTTCAAAGCTGAAGAGCCAGCACTGTCCGAAGACGCCTTCATGGTCATGTGGTCGGCATGACTAAATGCCGAAGGCGCACGGAAAACTGTTACCTTCCCACCAAAGTGGTACCTATTTTCCTCCTTGCATTTTTACATGGTTTCGAACTGCTAGGTTGGCAGAAGCTGGGGCAGGGAATGGGAGCTCCCTCTGTTACATAGTGCTAGGGATTCAAACCATCGCACTGACAACTTTTCTGATCGACAAGCTCAGCGTCTTAGCCACTGAGCCACCGTGTTCTTTGTTTACTCTTTACTTTGCACTTTGTTTACTGTTCTGCAAATCAAAGCACGTGACTGACAGAAGACCAAGTTCAATGTATGTAGAGACTGGTGGTCTCAGATCGGTTCATCTGAAGGTCCTATTGAGCCAGGTAGATCATCGATCGGGTTCTGGCAACTTCTTTTATTCTAAGGAGGGAATAACATATTTAATTGCATGTGAGCTTGTTATTACTACCATGTTTCTCCTAAAATAAGACCCTATCTTATATATTTTTTGCCACCAAAAAAAAGGCACCAGGTCTTATCTTTGGGGGAATGTCATCCGATGACCAACCTCACTTGCGTGCATCGCCCCCGGCCTCCTTTTCGCTGTCAGAGGCCTTCAGGAACTTCTTTTTCTGCGGCTGGCAAGGCTTTCTTGAAGGCTTTTGCAGCCGATAAGAGAGCTCAGGATTGATCCAAAGCTTTGCTCTCAGCTACAGAGGCCTTCAGAAAAGCCTGGACAGCCTTGCCGGCTGCAGAAGAAATGGGCCGGCAAGGCAGGTGTCAGGGTGTGTGGGGCCCGGCTACAACTGTCCAAAGGTAAATAGTAAGATAGCTCCATTACTCTCATCCCCACCTTAGCTTAATTTTTATCCGTGCACTCTGGAGTGGGTGAGATCTTAATAGGGGCTTATTTTGGAGGTAGGGCTTTATTAGGTGCACATGTAAAAATCAAGCTAGGACTTACTTTCAAGGTAGGTCATATTTTCAGGGAAACAGGGTGTATATAAGAAGAAAGTCTATAGTCCATGAGCTACAATTTCTTCTGAAATATAGTACGGTTAGTCCTTGACTTAAACAGTTCCTTTGGTGGCCGTTTGATGTTACAATGGCACTAAAAGACATGGCTTATGACCATTTTTCACACTTATGACCGTCGCAGCATCCCTGTGGTCACATGATCAATACTGAGACAGGCATGGCAACTGACTTGTGTTTATGACAGTTGCAGTGCTCCAGGGTAACCTGGTCCCGCTTTTGTGACCTTATGACTAGCAAAGTCAATGGGGAAGCCAGATTTACTTAACAACCAGGTGACTAACGGTGGCAGTGATTCACTTAACAACAGAGATAAGAAAGGTCATGAAATGCACTTCAATATACTACAACAGCTGGAACTGCTGGTACAAATGGATAGATCAAAGATAGCTTCACACTAAAGGCAAAAGAGGATAGAATAGAATCGTAGTAGTGATATACAAATAGATGTAAGGATTAGGTGTGTGTATGTGGCATAAAATAAGGATAAAAAAGAGGTCTTACAAACTGCTGAAGATGAGAATGTTTTTAATTATTTTCTATTTTTTTCTTTCTATTTTCTTTTCCCTTCTTTTTCTCTCTTTCATTTATGTATGTGTTGTTGGTTTGTTTTAATTATAAAATCAATAAAATTTATTTTTTTTAAAAAAAGGTCATAAAATGGGGTAAAATTCAGTTCACAAATGCCTCGCCTAGCAACAGAAATTTTGGGCTCGATGTGGGCCATTACATTGAGGACTAATTATCATACCAGGCTTTTTCTTAATATGGCATAAGGTTAATAAAATAAGCACCATTCCTTCAGATGGAAGAATAGTCAGAATTAGGAAAAAAATAAATAAATCTCCAGGGATTTGAGAAGAGAGAGAGAGAGAGAGAGAAAAAAGATGGGGTTGGGAGAGAATGAAATATCTGAATATCTGTAAGAAAAGGGGCTGAGATTTACAGTCTGACCTTATAGCACTCCAAGGTATTCTAGCACATAATTTACAGACATGAAGACTAAAATCATTGACAAGGGAAGAAGGCAGCAAGAAGCAAATAGTTGTTAATGTGTGTGGGGCAGAATGGTTTCTAGATATTTTAGCTGGCACTTGTTAAATAGCATATGCATACCTTATTAAGTTACGTATTTTCAACCCAAACTGGCCAATGGTAATTCCAGCTGTCATAATATGAATATCTGCCCTGGACTTTTTTAAAGAAGGGATTGGACAACCATTTGTATGAAATGGTATAGGACTGCTTGCCTGAACAGGGGGGTTGAACTAGAAGGCCTCTAAGGTCCCTTCCAACTTTTATTATTCTATCCTAAACGATCGTAATAGAAGTTTAGTAGCTCCTTCTGCAGACAGCTGGACTGATGGAGCTTCAATACATTAGCCAAGTTGGCTTCAGAGAAATATGGTTAATGCAAACCATGGTCTTCCAGTCATCACTATACAATAGCTTTATGAGCTTTAATCATGTATTTAGGTGTTTAACTGTGCTTATGGAAAGAAATTATGACTTCATTATTTTGTCTGCAACATAATAAGTGTGTGCAACATTTTTCCTCTTCATAAATGATAGATACAACTTCCAAATACTAATAGTTGGTTTACATAGTATCATATTTGAAATGTGTGGGTAGTTTTCAAACTTATTTCTAGGAAATTTTAACCTTACTTTTTCAAGCATGTAATTTTAACAACTTGGTGCATGCACACTGGTGTGCATTAAATGTCCAAATCACATTTTTTTTAAAAAATCAAGAATCGTTCTTTTGGGGTCCACGAACACCGTAAAAAGATATTTTTGCTTATTTAAATCATTTATATAGCCACCCATCTCATAAGAAACAGATTCATATTTTGTTTTCAGAACAATTACAGGTCTTTAAAGGAGGTGCATCAAGTGATTTAAAAGCTTGTACTTTTAAACCTATATTAATATTTCCTGGGAACCACAAGGGGGCATAATTGTGAATATCCTCACCATAAACAAACAACTGCATAGGCATTGTATAAAAAAACACTTGATTTATCTAAAATAAATATTGGCCTTGAAACATTCAAATTCTCAATATCAGAGAAAAGGAGGAAATTACTCCAATTATTCTCGAAGGCAGAAATGAAACAATGTTATATGTCATCACAACTACTATGTCTTGTTTAAAAAACCATGATTAAAATCATGAATTAAAGTGATGCATGAATCCAACCACTACCCAGTGTAACTTATGGATCGGATAAGTTACACGAAAGAGATGGATGAACTTTTAACTCAATTAAAGCAACTTTTTTATTTGTTCAACATCTCTCCTCCTCAAGACACTTATAAGTATCCCAATGTATATTAAAAAAAAAAAAAACTTCCTAGAGTATTTCTGATTATTTCCTTTCCTAAATGGAACATATATTCCTTATGAAAAAAAATCAATACTATTATTACAAAAATAAAATATTAAACCAAGTAAATGCCATCGATTTATTGCTGTGTTTTCTTATTAGTTCCATTTGCTTTTTATTATTGTCTGGTCTAAAAAAAAGGTTAGATTTATTTTTTTTTTAGCAACTGGAAAAGCATCAAACTCCCCGAACTAGGGGTTAACTATCCTGATATGTATCTGTAGTCCCTGAGAGTATGAGGGGACCTGAATAAATATATTTATATATATATAATCAGGATGAAGAAAAAACCATTCTGGCACAGCAGTAGGCTAGCCCCAAATTTAAAACTGAAACAGCTATGAAAGTCTGACTCATAGACGAACACAATACAGAAGCCTGATGATGGCAGGTGAGATTCTGCCGAAATGTTGCTACAACTTTAAAAGCACAACTATAATGATGTGGGAAAATACCCGAAGAAAGCTGAATACAATAGATAGATAGATAGATAGATAGATAGATAGATAGATAGATAGATAGATAGATAGATAGATAGANNATAGATAGAGATAGAGATAGAGATAGAGATATATATTCATTCCAATCAGGCTTATGTATGTGTTCCCTCGTATCACACATGCTCACACAACAAACACAAAATATCAAAACAATATTCTTCTGAAGAAATGTTTATTGCAATGTGTTAATTTATACGTAAAGAACAAAGAACAATACATATTTTACTCCATGCTTTGGAAGCTTAAGAAAACTCAATCCAGAGGAAGGCGGCAATATTATATATACGCTTCTTTGAAGCAAAACTGACAAGACTTTCTTTCCTCTTTTAAGATTGGAGAGCTTGAGCAACCTCAACTTTTACATTGAACTTTTCAATTGTAATTTTTACAATTGTTTACAGCTTTATATTGATACTGTTAAACTAACAAACTGCCTTGCGGGGAACAAATTGTACTAAAAGCGCCTTACGACAGACCTCAATGTGGATTACAATTGCCATGTAAAACATGCTGAAAAGCATTCAGGATTTCACTGTCAGCAGGATGTTTTTCCCAGCCTGCCATTTCAAAGTGTGTTATCTAAGAAAAGGTGTGGCTGAATTTGAAAGCTAAAGTCTGCTAATAAAAAAAATAACAGAAAGTTAAAGCTTCCACTTTCGTTTTGGAAAACCTAGTTTTCCATTATCCAAGGATGGAAAACTGATGTTCACTTCATGAGTTGCTGTGAACATAGTAAAATACCAGGTTCTCATCAAAACATGTCATCAAAGTAATATGCTTTTCGCCTCCAGTCATGCTGGAGGCTAAAACATATGAAGAACTTTCGCAGGAACTGGGTATGTCTAGTCTAGTGAAAAGGAGTAGGAGAGACATGATAATAGTCTTCCAATATTTGGGGGGCTGCCATGAAGATGAGGAGGTCAACCTATTCTCCAAAGCCTCTGAAGGCAGGACAAGAAGCAATGGATGGAAACCAATCAAGGAGAGAAGCAACCTTGAACTAAAGGGAACTTTCCTAACAATGAGAACAATCAACCAGTGGAATGGCTTGCCTTCAGAAGTTGTGGGTGCCCCATCCCTAGAGGCCTTTAAGAAGAGACTGGACAGGCATTTGCCTGAAATGGTACAGGGTCTCCTGCTCAAGCAGGGGATTGGACTAGATGACCCTCAAGGTCCCTTCCAACTCTGTTATTCTATGTTCACATTAAGTGGAAGCCAAACAAACCATATTTGGTTAATGCATAAGCTCACTTGCAGGTACAGTACAGAGCACTCATTAAGTCATCAGAAAATCTACATCCTACTCAGAATTTTTTTTATATGAAATGGGAAGGGGGTGGCATTGGCTAGTTTATTACACTTAGAAAGTACAAACCATAGTTTATCATGCTGCATACCACTCTCGAATTTAAACTAATCAACATTTATCTATTTCAGATGTAACAAAAGATTCCAGCCAGTTAAAGTTTAGAAGTTTCTGATCTTCAGTTTACAGCCATGCCAAGAAAAAGCAAATTCACCAGTCCAAGCCAGCTCATGCATATAACTAAATAATGCTTTCGCATTATGTCTGAAATGGGTCTAACTCTAGTTAATTAGCTAGTTGATGAAATAGTGCGCTGTAGAATTAAGCAGTTAAATCGAGCAATTAATGTATACCAGATCTACATATTTACATATAACAGGAAACTGGCGTATTCAAGATACATTGGACAGGTTTCAGACTCCACCCTTCCTGTGGAGCTCAATAATCCCAAGGCTTGCCATAACTTAATTTCATAATGCTAAGATATGCTTGGCACAGCTTAATAGTTCTTATTTCAGTAAATAAGAAGTGAATATAAAATTCCCAAGAGAGATAAATTTATTCAGGATAATTCTACCATTATGTGCAAATCCTTTAAAAAGAATTAAGTGCTCAGTTCTGAAAAATGTTAACACACACACACCACTTGCACATCCATAAAAGGAATAGTTTTACCCAACTGCCCTTTTATCTAGTCTCTCTATGCACCGCTGAGAAATTCAGTCTCTATAAGCTACCTTTAGCTAAGCAAATTTGGGGATTCACAGATCAGTAGTCCTGACCTTAGAAATACATTATTTCCCATGCAAGCAAATGAACTTAATGATCCAAGCACTCAAGCACCTAAACCAAGTTTCTTCAAGTTTCTTTCTGGAGCTTATGACAGAACTTTAAAGAACTCATTATTATTATATATGTGATAATGGGAAATTGGAGCTGCCTGTTCTTCAGCTCTTGTTGGCCTTGTAAGAACTGAGGATGTCACATGCATTGGCGTAATATACGTGTGGATCCAAGCAGTGTGGCCTTTTGTAATTTGTTGGATGGAAACCTTATCAATGAGCAGATTTACTAAGTGCCATCCACAGCTTTTTGGTATGACACCCAGTGTGTCAATAACCACTGGGACCATCATATGTGATTTCTGCCATAATCTTTCAACTTTGACTTTTTAGATACTTTGTGATCTTATCCAATATTTTTTCTTCTATTTTATTATCCCATGGTGACTTTGTCAAAGCTAATGGTATTCAAATGGTAATCCAGATGTTTGGCGATTTCAGCCAATATGGATATTGGACCTGTTTCTGCTTTCTTTTGCCACAAGGGTTCTATTTCTATTTGCAAGGCTTCGTATTTTGTGATTTGATTACTAACATGCTGCCCAGTTCCCAGAGATTCAAATAAGTGGCACTGTATAGCCTGTTTTATACTCTTCGGGGGAGAAAAAGAGATACCTCTGGGTCAAGGATGAAAATGATTTTGCCCAACTACAGCTCTGCCTAATTACAAATAAACACCACAGCTTTGCAGTAAATAAGCAGAATTTCTAAAAATAAAAAATAAAATGAAACGTAATTGCTCAATAGTGTTCTCCGGTAAGATTTCACAACTCATTTTATGAGTGGAAACTAAACTGGCCAGAAACAAATAATAATTGGGTCTGCCCGTGTAATCGTTGCATAGAAGAGACTGACTACGCATGCAGAAATGTTTTATTTTCCTTAATAATAAGGTACAGATTTGCCATACTCTGTGCCAGGAATAATCAGCATGACTGTCCAGTCCATGCCATTGACAGGAATAGAAGAGAATATTTGTAGCTTGGAACTGTGGGGTCGTTGGTGTTCTCTGAGCATGACTGTTTTCTTGCAGACGTTTCATTATCCAACTAGGTAACATCATCAGTGCTAGAAGAGAGTGGGCATTGCCTTTATGCTACTGATGATGTTACCTAGTTGGGTAATGAAATCCTGGCAAAAAAACAACCAAGCTTAGAGAGCATCAAGGACCACAGGCCATTGATTTAAAGAATCAGCTGTTACTCAGCAAAATTCCGAGACAAATTTCTGCTCCACCTGTTCATCAGTCCTAAAAGTCTAGACAAGATGAATTGTATAAAATATCTCCCAAACACTAATTTTTGGAAGAGTTAATTCTAGTAATTGTACTCTTGTAACAAAGGCATACCCTATTACTGCCAGGCACCAACATGTTCTCTAAACAGTCCAATATTTTCAGCAAGTCTAAAGATCCTATACTGATTTCTTCTTAAAGGGCCAATCCTATATGTGTTCTTTTGATTATTTCAGCAACTGCCAAGTTTGGCTAGCATAAATGAGTTGAATATCCCTTTACCACTTATTTAAAAAATGTATCACTGCAAACCCTTTTCTCCAGCAAAGTCTGTTCGTACATCTACCGACATGTCATCAAATATTGTATTAGCATCCTTGGTGAAGAAGCTCAAGATTTCTTCCAATTACGATGGCTGGAAGACAAAATGAAATGGGCAAATCTCCCTCTGAGCTATAGATCAGATTTAATTTTACTCTGCTCCCCTTCCCAATATGTGTGTGCGTTCACATACAACAAACACACACACACATACACACACACATATATCCTTACGCAGGCTCAACATTTTGGAGAAAAAAACAAAGCACATTTGCTACATATTAAGATACTTATTTACACAACAGATTGTAATGACCTAAAAATAGTCCAGATGGTGCAGCAGTAAACATATGGGGAACCTTTCAAGAAGTGATTCCAAAGCGGTTAGATTTAAAAGAAATAAAACACACACAAAAAAGCAATTTGGTGAGTTTGAGTTGGGCTCCAAAATAAAAGCATTCGTGCTGTAGCAGATTTATAAAAATCAAAATAATTATTTGAAACAGAACGCCTTACCATGAAAAGTAACTTGAGGGTTTTTTTTTTCCAGTTACTGAAAATAAGATTGACAAAATTCAGGTGATGAAAGTTGCCTACCGCCTATTGGGGATTTTTTGCAGACACTGTTTTTCAACCAAAATAATCCTCCAAGTAGCTGATTACAACAGATTGTACTATTAACTTGTACTGATGGCAGAGCTGCTAAAAGACACATGGGGATAACTGGGAAATTGAAGCATCCTTTCAGCTGTGTTATATATGGAGCTCAATTCATGGGAATGCTATATTTTCAATAGAACATTGAGATTCACCTAAAACCTAAATTGGAGTTTACATGCAAATTCATTCCTAATTTTCCCCTAAGCTTTCTGAAATTCAACAGCCTAAAAAATGTTACTATTGTTTCTATTCCTAAAACATTTTGAGTCTGAAATGGTCGCTGATTTACTGCAAGTAACTTGCAACATTTCCCAGCTTTTGATGTACTGAAGCTTTTTCAGTAAAGGTGCTTGTATGTTTTATTGTTTTAAAATCTGATGAAACTAAACAGGCTGGTCCTTACTGATACATTTAGCATAAACAAAATACAGAAAATAGCAACTAAGGTAGCTAATGCCAATTATTGTACTTTATAGGAGATACCAGATTTCAACCATCATGATGAAATGTTCAGGGTAAATTAAAATTATTTTTCTAAAAGGCATTTTATCAGCCAGTAAGGTATGGATTTCAATTAGTTGATCATAGAACACTATACTGTTTACATAATAATAAGCTTGGAAGATTTGTTTCAGTCATGATTAGGGCAAAAAGGAAAACTGAAAAAAAAACAATATCAGAATGAAGTTACAATTCTATTATACTTATCTTATGTACATGTATTCATTTCTATAATTCATTAACCTACTGTAATTGTATGAATTAGTTTTGTATTACATCATACTTGTATATGCAAAGTTTACCCCTATAGGCAATCTGATCATGCTATAGGAAGTAAAGGATACATAAGTTTGTTAAAATTTTGTTTTGATAAGTAAGTCACAGTGACCGGGTCCACACAGAACACTAAAGCAAAATCATAAACCAGAATGTTTTGACTGACATCATATGCTAATCCCAATGTCAACAATCCCATTAAAATTTAGAACAGTGCCTTGAATCCATCCAGTTGTTCTTTTTTACAGTCATCAATATATGAATTTATTTCATTCATAATTACTTAATGCAAAGAGACAGGGAACACTAAAGTGAAAAGTAAATACAAAGAAGTAGGAGAAACAGTTTGCACCATTTTTTTTTTTTGGTAGTATAAAAGTGTTATAGCTACCAGCCACATGTTTTGAAAAAAGGGACTTAATCTGTTATATGCGCATAGATTAACGCAGTAGTCTTGAAGTTAGAATAGTGAAATATTGAAGCTGGAATAAAGAAATATGAAAAGAATTAAGGTAGAATAAATCAGGTTGAATGTTCTCATCTAAGACTGTGCTGTTATGTACCTTACCAAAAAGGGAGTTTCCAAACATGAAAAACATTACTGATTGCAGTAGCATTGCAACTATATCAGAATGATTCAAAGAACAAGATTGTGTTAAACGTGTTAGTTTTTCTTTTTGTCATTCCCTGCAAGGTCAGAGATAAGCTCAGAGCTTATAGGCACATCTTATGCAATTATTATGTACAGACAAAAATATCTTATTATCAACAGGGAGAATTAGGGTCAGATCACTCCTTGGAAGAAATACAGAGATATAAAAAGTAATCCAAAAAAAATCATACATTTGGATAGTCTAATGATTTGGGGGTAGTGCTCAGTCCCAAATAAATGCATGAGATGTTAGCTCTCAGAAAAACAAATATTTTACAAGCATTGCTGTTTGAATAAATGATCTAACAATATAGGTCCTAGAAATATATGAAGTACTGAACATAAATCCATTATTTATCTTGTTTACTATAATGGGGTATACCATTACGTTAGCAAACACATGATGGCTGAATGAAACAAAAACTTTACCTGGGTACACAAATACAATGAAACTTTATAGCTACATTTTCGTTGTTTACTTAGTAGACCCGTGACTATCCAGTGCATACAACAGTATTGTTCTAACATATCTTTGTAATGTTTTCTTTTACAGATCCTTTAATCTCTACCGTTGTTGTTAGATTGTATCTGCAGGCCCTCAATCATATCTGCACAGGGCAACAGAGAAAAGTATTATACTTCCCATGCAACTTTTCTCACTATTAAAAAGGCACCAATTCGTTTGAGTTCAGTTGGATTTCTGGCGACTTCTCTTCATATTGTTCTCCTGGAAACATACCAAAGTGATTGCCATCTTCTTCCAGAATTAACACACAGAGACACAGACATATAGACTAAGTTCCCAGGGTAGAATACAGTTCTGAGATCTCCTAGTAGTTTCCTATTCAAATTCTAACCTGGTCTTACGGCACAAAGCAATTACAAGCTGCCAATTTCTTTAGAAGATATTAGACCTAAAAAAGAACCAAATTATGGACTGGAAGGAGGGAGGGAGGGAAGCATAGGAATAGGGAGAGAATTAAGGAAGGAAAGAAGAAGCAGGAAGGGAGAAGGAAGGTAATAGATTATATAAGAGTAAGGGGAGAGTCAGGAAAAAAAGGCAAGGGATAAAAGAAAGCTGGGAGGGAGAGTGGGAGAAAGGATAAGAATGAATAGGAAGAATGAGTAGGCAGGAAAGGGAGAGTGAAGGAAGGAAGGAAGGAGGGAGGGAAGGAAGGAAGGAAGGAGAAAGGTGGAGGGAGGAAAAAGGAAGGGAGTGGGGAAGGAGGGAAGGAAGGATAAGCATGGATAGGAAGAATAAACAGGTAGGAAAGGGAGAGCAAAGGAAGAAAAGGAAGGAACTGAAATGGAAAGTAGATCAAAGGCGAAAACAGGAAAGAAGAAGGGAACGAGAAAGGAGAGCAGCGAAGGAGACAAAGCGAGCCCGGGGAAGCGAGGCCTTGCACGCAGCCGAAGCCTAGAAGAGGCGGAAGCGGCGCAGAGGTAACCGGGCCTGACCGGGCGTGCAAGGCCGCCTCCTTCTCCCCCACCGCCATTCGCGTGCCTGACACACCCCCGGCGGGCCCCTCGGCCTTCCTCGGCCTGCCCAGCGGCGGCAACGGCAACGGCGGCAGGTTACCTTCCCGTGCGAGTCCCGCAGGCGGCCCAGCCAGGCGGCGTGGTGGGGCTCCATGAGGCGGGCCTCGGCGCGGCCTCAGCGAGGCGAGTGAGTCCTATAGAAGTGTTTGTGCCGCGCCAGGCGCCGGCCTCGCAGTCGCATCCGGGGCGCCTCGGCCCGAGGGGGAACAACAACCGCCGATGCCGTTGCCGGAGCCGGAGCCGCCCGGGCAGGCATCTCACTCTCGCATGCTGGGACGGCCTCCGCCGCCGCTGCTCCGCTCGGGCGACGCAGTCTGGGAAGCGGCGGGGGAGGAGGACGAGGAGGAGGCGGAGGAGGAGGAGAGCCGCTCCCCTCGCCGCGCCTCCCCGCTCGGCCTCGCAGCCCGCGGTGCCCCGCCGGACGGGACGGGACGGGACGGGCCGCCGCCTCAGCTCGCTTGCCCGACCCTCTGAGGGTGAAAAGAAGCGACTGCCATGGTGCCCGGTGGATGGGACCGCACAGAAGGCCTCGTTAAAGAGCCTGACCCATCATCCACAGCCAGAGCAAGGGTGCACTCCAGGAGTGGAGTTCGGTTTATGTCATTCCCAGTTGAGTGTTTGCCCTAGGCCTGTCCCATCATCCACAGCCATTGTAAGGCAGCACTCCAGAATGTAACATTGGAGTTCAGTTGTCTTTATTTCCAGCTGTTTGTCTGCCCTGTGCCTCTCCCATTATCCACAGCCATAGTAAGTCTGCACCCCAGGATGTAACATTGGAGTTTGATGCACTTCATCCCTAGCGACCTCTAATCCTTTCCCATCATCCACAGCAGAAAAATGGGTGGCCTCGAGTTTGGGCTACAATCCCAGCGAAATCAGACAGCCTCTCTAAAGATTCTCTCCCATCATCCACAGCCATAGTAAGCGCTGGCTGGATTCCAGGATGTGACATTGGATTTTGGTTCATGTTATTTTCAGCTGAGTTTGACTATCCTATGTTTCTCCCATCATCTCCAGCCCTAGCAAGGTTGAACTCCAACATGTGAGACCGTTGGACTTAATTCACTTCATGCTCAGCTGAGTTAGACTGCCTCTGAATCAATTCTATCGTCCACAGCCATAGTAAGGATGCACTCCAAGATATGACATTGGACTTTGATTCCAGTTGAGTTAGACTGTGTCTCAGTCTTTCCCATCATCCACAGCAGAAATAAGGCTGCATATCCCATCATCCTCCGCCTGCCAACCTTTCAAACTTCCCACTGATATCAACTCCAGCAATGGTCAACCCTGTCAGACAGATAAATAATAAGTGAATAAATGTATTTTAATTATTTTAAATGTTCAACTATTACAAATATAATGCCATTCAATAGATCTTATGCCAGCTAGGAAATAAGGTAAACTAGATTCCATTGTTCTCACACTATCTCCAAAACATGCAAGATTATAATTCTTTAATTTCATTAATTTAAAACTATGATAAACATGCTGAAGAAATGTTATTCAGTATGCTAATTATAATTTCATATAATTTATTGTATTCTAGAATGACCATCACTGCACCTTATAAGCCGTCTGGATGACCTTGGACCCTGTCTCTCTCTCTCTCTCAGCCCTAGGAAGAAGGTAATGGCAAACTACTTCTGAAAAATCTTGCCAAGAAAATTGTAGGGACTTGTCCATGCAAGAATTGAACATAATTGAACAGAAAGGAAGGGGGGGGGGAACCTATACAATAATATATGTTGCAAAAGAAAACATAATACAAAAACAGGTAAATGTAGATTTTAATATAGTTTTGAAAAATCCAATGGATTTTCACATCTTTCATATGATCAAATCTTAATTTTTATAAATATATGGAACTGGATCTTAACCTTATAGGACAGTAATGACAGAGACCCAAAGACCAGCTGACCGGTGGGAGGCCCATGCATGCATGCACAGCAGAGCTGAGCTGGGGCGACAACTCACGTTTCCACACAGAGAGGGCTCTGCGTGCCACGCACGCCGAAAGTTTGCCATCATGGTTATAGGACACTTACTCAATGTCACTCCTATCATTTGGGAGCTGCCCAGAGTTTGATACTGTATAAGATGGGTGGATATATAAATGTTTTCAATAAATAAGATACTATTTTAATTTGTTTAAGTGCCTTTCCTCAGACAATGTCTTCCCAGCCTCTCTCAGGCTCAAGGACATCACATCTTCAAAATATATGTATTGTGGGGTATACAGTGCAGATAACTCGTCAAAACATTGTATTATGACAAAATAGATTGCAAGTTCCACTGATTCTACAAAAGAGCTGCAGAACCTAAAGCAGCCTGTTGATAGAATTAAGAAGGAACAAAAAGCACTTAATGAACCAGATAATACATGTTTTGCTAACTGAAACTTGTTTAAGGGAATCGATTTAAAAGTCAGGTTTTTAAAGCACTTTGCTATTGAAATGAACTGAGCTTGTGACTCAATGGTCATAATTAACTAGAACAGAAACCTTGATTTTAGTCCAAATGAAACTTATTTTAGAGTTCTCACCCCACTGATGGATAAATACTACTAAATAATACATTTAAGAACAGGGGTCTTCTGGAGGGTGTATTGATTGTGCTTATTATATAATCATCTGCCCCTCCCCAGCAAGTTGACTTAGAGTTCTTGCCATTTTATATAACTCCTATTTTTGTGATTCTTTTTTTTTTTGCTAAAGACCTTCCTTTCCATCTTGCTTTAGCTTTGCAGCAGCATGAGAAAGGCCCTAATTAAATAATCAACTTTATAATCAGGGAATATCTCATATGTGGTGTTGAGATGCTAAGGATACTGAAGGTCCCCGAAATGTTGTTGAACATTTGAAGCAAACCACAAACAAAAACAAAAAACAAAATACAGTATTTGTAAATAGCTGTATCCATTATACAGCAAAACCCAGCATGAAGTAAACAAATGAGGTACAGTATAGTCAATTTATTGCAAGGCTCACCATTTTGCATCTGTTAAGTACAATGAGCAAGCGCACCAATGGCTCCAGTTGTGTCAATTCATATAACTTTTCACCAGTGGGTGTGCCATTAGTGGTTGCTTTAGTGAGTAACAAAAATATTCTGTGTCTGCAGTCTGGCAATCGACAAGCATTTCACAAGGCAAAACGAGTTACTGATATGATACAGACAAAATGAGATGGTTGCCGAATGCCTCCATTAAAAATTCCATACGAGGAAAAAAAGAAGAGATATCAGGCAGATGCTTCTCTAAGAAGATGAAACGTATCTTTAGACCAAGATTCAGTGTGTAATTAATTTAACCCATTGACGTTAAATCAGAAGCATATGAATATAGATAGGACTTGTTTGTCCTGAATAAAGAAAATTAAGGATTTCCATTCCTAGTTTTTCTTTTTTGCAATATGTTTTTTGTATGGGCGTGTGTGTATGCGTGTCAGTGGTTAAGGACACAGTTTGACTGCTGGAAAGTAGACATCCTGGGTTTGAGACCTGAGTGTTACACAACAGTGTGAGCTCCAATTGTCATGCCCCTGTTAGAGACTGACTTCGAGGGAGAGGAGGAACAGCCAACAGGAGTGGAAGTGTGGCTCCGGAGGTTGTGGAGGAGGCTGGGGAAGGACAGAGGCCAGCTGGGCAGTCAGAGGAGGACACAGGCCTATCCCCTTTCCATCCTAGGGCACGCAGGGAGGAGAGGATAAGGGAAAGAGTGTTCTGTGCATCTTTAGCATATAGTCTTGCTGACCAAATGACCACAGAAAAGTCTTTGGTCAACACTGGCTCCTTTGACTAAGAAATGGAAATGAGCACCGCCTCCTAGGGATCAGAAACAATTGGACAGGGAAAACCCTTTTTCCATTTGCAATACAGGTAGTCCTCAACTTACAACATTGACCCTTCAAAGTTACAACAGCATTGGAAAGAGTGACTTATGACCATTTTTCACACTTAATGACTGTTGCAGCATCCCCATGGTCATGTGATCAAAATTCAGATGCTTGACAACTGACTCACATTTATGACCAGAAATGTGCGATTCCAGTGGTGGGATTCAATTTTTTTTGCTACCAGTTCTGTGGACATGGGTTGGTGGGCATGGTATGGCTTGACGGGCGTGGCATGGTGAGTATGGCTTGGAGGTGCGATCCACTTAACAAATGCAGCGAGAAAAGTCATAAAATGGGGCAAAACACACTTAACAAGTTTCTCACTAAGCGACCTACATTTTGGGCTCAATTGCAATCATGGTAAGTTGAGGGCTACCTGTATATTTTTAAATGGACTGACCAGAAGGGCATTCCTCATGCAACCCTCACCAGTTCAACCCAAGAATCATCAAAGGAATTACAATGACAGCTTCAAATCCATCCAATTTCTTTTTAAAAAAAGGAAAATCTGATATTAGATTGATACTGACATCTCTCGGCGCAGCATCAGAATAGAGTGGGATACAGATTTCTGATCGATTCACACACTAAGACAGGATAAGGGATTATATACAGCTGTGCTTGTTAATTCAAGAATGACAGTATACAGCTTTGTGATCCAAGTGTAGGTACTTAAGCCCACTACTCTTCCATATCTTCATTAACGACTGTTGTGGTTAGCTGGTAGCAGGTGTGGATGGCTGAAGAGAGCGAGGACTCAGATGAGGGTCCAGGACCATTAGGGAGTGGACTGCTGCCTTCAGAGATTGTGGGACCTGGCAGCAGCAATGAGAAGGTTCCCCAGGAGCCTGTGCCAAGTGCGCATGCACACAGGCCTGTTCGCAGGAAAGAGCAGCTGCAGCAGCATGGGCGACTCAGGACTAAGGCTGCAAGGTAGTAGCCCCTCCTTCAAGAAGATAAAAGCCAGCTGTAAATTGGACGTTCTTTGCAGGAAGCAAAGACACTTTGAAACTCGAGCCTTGTGGCCATTGCAGCATCTTAGTTGGTATTTGAAGACTCTTGTGTTGTAAAATATTTCTAGGTAACCTTATCTGTTATTCTGGCCCTCACACAGTTTTGGCAAGGCTCATGTTTATCAAAGTTAATTAGTTTGCAGCAGCCTTTTAACCGGGGATTTGTAAGAATCATTAAAAGGTTTCTGTTCCTTTGGTTTGTGTTTGTTTTATTGGACAAGGGTTTGGGTCAGAACAACAACTTAGATGAGGGAATAGAAGGGGAACTTACCAAATTTGCAGATGATAACTAAGCTGGCAGGAATAGCTAACACCCAAGAAGATAGGATCAAGATCCAGATGGGTCTTGACAGACTAGAACCAAAAGTACACCTATAGACTGGGTGAAACCAGGCTCAATAGCAGGAACTGTGAAAGGGATCTTGGAGTCTTAGTGGACAACCAGCTAAATAGGAGCCAGCAGTGTGCAGCAGCAGCCACAAAAAGGTAATGCAGTCCTAAATTGTATTAACAGAGGGATACAATCAAGATCAAGGGAAGTACTAATACCACTCTATAAGCCTTAGTAAGAGTAGAGCATCCAGTTTTACATGGATTACTAGAGTACTGCATCCAGTTTTGATCACCACATTATAAAAAAGATGTTGAGACTCTGGAAACAGTGCAGAGAAGAGCAACCAGGATGATTAAGGATAGGAGACTAAAACATATGAAGAAAAATTACAGGAACTGGTTATGGCTAATCTAGTGAAGAGAAGGACCAGGGGAGACATGATAGCAGTCTTCCAATATTTCAGGGACTGCCCAGAGAGGAAAGAGCTATTTTCTAAAGCACTTGAAGGCCAGACAAGGAATAATGGATGGAAAAAAACTGAACAAGGAGAGATTCAACCTGGAAATAAGGAGAAACTTTCTGACAGTGAGAACAATTAACCAGTGGAACAGAAGTTGCCTTCGGAAGTGGTGGGAGCTTCATCACTTGAGACTTTCAAGAAGAGACTGGACTGCCATCTGTCAGAAATGGTATAGGGTCTCCAGCTTGTGTGGGGGATTGGACTAGATGACCTACAAGATCCCTTCCAACTCTGATTATCTGTTATCTATTATCTTTTAATTTATATATGACTAAATCCATACCTTGCCTTTCAAATCAAGAGAAGCACTCAACAGATGCTTATTTTCTTATCTATCGTGCTCCCAAAACAAATCAGTTCTTTTCCCTTCCATTCCAAAGGAAGAAATTTGGTGATTCATCTGGTTGCAATCTATTTACACACAGGACCTTCAGTTCCAAGTGTACACTCCTGGGTCATTATTTTAAAGAGGAAAAAAAACTGGGCAAGATGTCCTCAGAAAATAAGCTAAACCAGCCCATTTGCCTGGAATGTCATGAATTCATGCAACTTCATGACCCCAGAGCAGGAGGAAAGGAGCTGATAATAAACAGCTCCATTTTTAAGAATTTGTTACCAACTGCTTATTTTAAAATTCTTACCTATCTTTTTTGTTTGCAGGTTATGTTTTGTTTCTGACAGTGACGCAAACCCTTTCAAATGTATTTTCCCTGTTCGCTTGATATCATATATTCATTAACAAGCCCAATGCTTTTTTCACAGCTAAAACTCAATCTATTTCCCTAAGTGCCCACTATTCCTTTTATTTCTTTCACCTTTTGTATTGTTCCTTACCATCTGTTCTGTTCTACCAAACCCTATTCTCTTGCCCAAGGCATCTATTTACTGACTCCCTACCAGTTTTGTTTAATTCTTCCCAGTCAACTTCCAAATGCTACTGAGCTTTGCATTAATCTTTATTAAAAACAGAAATTGTAAGCGAGGCTGTGAAACAAATTGATGTGAAACCACAGATTTTTGTTCCATCTTTATGCCAAAACCAAAATCGGTCTCGTGGGTGGTATCTATGGTTTTAAAAGAGAGCTAAGGAAATGATTCAATAACATATGATTCCTTTGGTTTTTTGGTCTTTAATGAACTTTGGGTGACAAAAAATAAAACCCTCCACAAATGTTGTTTGGAAATCCTAATATGTAATAACATTGTATGTGCAACCCTGCCCGAGATTTCTCTGCAGAGAGCTCCAAGAATTCAAGCAAATGTTATTTTCATTTCAACCTGAAGGCCTTTGTCTATTTCACTTGCAAAACCAGGTTGGCTTTATGCTATTATCCAGCTCTGGCCAAAGTCAGAATTGGAAAGAAAGTTAACCAAAGTTAGCTTCCTGCATTTTGGGCTTAGACAACTTAGAACTACATCGCCTTCAGTCTGACTTAAGCGTAGTACATAAAATTATCTGTTACAATGTCCTACCTGCCAATGACTACTTCAGCTTCAACCACAACAACACATGAGCACACAATAGATACAAACTTAAGGTAAACCACTCCAAACTCGATTGCAGAAAACACGACTTCAACAACAGAGTGGTCAATGCCTGGAATGCACTACCTGGCTCTGTGGTCTCTTCCCCAAACCCCCAAAACTTTAACCTTAGACTGCCTACTGTTGACCTCACACCATTCCTTAGAAATCTGTAAGGGGCGTGCATAAGAGAACCAATGGGCCTACCGTTCCTGTCCTAATGTCCCCTGTTATTCATACCCAGTTCATGTACTCTTAATCATGTTTCCAATTATATCTGTTATCTAAAACATGCTTGACAAAATAAATAAATAAATATGGCAGAATTGTTCAGTTGATTAGATCAGGTTGATAGCTTTTGGAGCAGAACTTGCTGGCTGGTTTTTAAGTACTTCAAGAGTGTTTCTGTTACATCACTTGAGGATTTCCAGAGTGAAAGAGAGGGATTATATATGCATCCTGCTAAAACTCTTGTTAGATTAGTCCATTGTGCACAGGGCTGCCTTTGAACACCATCCAGAAGTTCAAAATAATTCAAAATAGACCAGTAAAATTGATAATCAGATCTGGAAAGTCTTCTGGTGATAGTTTGCTTCCTCTTTGTGTTGTGTTGCTCAGTTGTGAGTGATGCTCTTCAATATATTTTCAGAAGGTGACTAGAGTTTAATTAGTACTAGTGATAGAGCAATGTGTTTGAATATATCTTTTGGCAACAAGCTACCTTAGGAGAGACAGCAAGATTGTGAAGCTTACTGTGTCTAACACTTACTGAAGCTTTCTTCCAACCTTTCTTCTCAGGTAACTCTTTTCTTGCAGACATTTCATTACCCAACTAGGTAACATCTTCAGTGCTACAGAGGAGTGGGATTTGCTCACTGTTTATATACAGTGTGGCTTGCCCTGTCAGTGTTGGTGGGACTCTTGTTTTCTTCTTGGTAGTTCTTTAATTAGGCTGTTGTTTAGTGTTTGAATGAACAGGCTACACAACATCTAATCAAAGAGCTATTCATTTATTAATAAAATTTATAGGCCACCCATTTTACCTCAAAGCAACTATCAAGAAGAAAACAACCCTCACACCAAGACCGACAAGCAAGCCACAGTATAGAAACAGAAAGGAAAACCCACTCCCTCTATGTTACTTAGCTGGGTAATGAAACATCTGCAAGAAAACAGCCCAGCTCAGAGAGCACCAAGGACCCCACAATTCAAACCTGAACTGCAAATATTCTCAAATATTGAATATCCAAGGAAAAATTCTACACAGTCCATAAAAATACTCCATCTGAAACCTAGATAACTAAAGGCCCGGCCCCACTGGCCGACGGACGCAAAACGTATGCATAAAGGACACAGCAGATGAGCAAAATTTCGGGGGTGGCTCCATTGTCATGACTGCGCGTTGGCAAAAAGTGGTGAAAATTTGCATAAACAGAACAGAAAAGAACGGACGTGGGTAGTATGTAGCGGGGATGTTAAAGGATGTTCACAGGAAGCCAGCGGATGACAGCGGATGGAAGCGGATGACACATCCGAAGGGCTTCCGGGGGAGAATTTCGAAGCAGACGCATAGCAGAAGGGGCGGATGCATAGCGGATGAAGTGGATGCATCAGGACGCCTATAGGAAACAAAGGGGATGCCGCGCGGATGTATATCAGATGCAAAGCGTTCACTGCGCATGTGGGGAGTATGAATTGCATCAGCTCTGTGGATATAAAAGGATGCAGCACGCACGCAGTCAGCATACAGGGGAAAGATGTGCTGCCACGTACATCTGGCAGGAACACCATGGTTCGTCAGTCAGTCAAGAAGAGGAAGTCCGTGCCTACTTGTTCAAGCTCTGGCAAGAAGGCCAGAACCAGCATCCCACCCCCTGGCACTGACTCTGAAGCTGCTGCTGCTGCTGGCGGTGGTGACCAGCCCCAAGCCCTCAAAGCCCTGCTGCTAAAGGCCCTGCTGCTCAAGCCCCTGAAGGCCCTGCTGAAGCCCTGCCAGAGGGAGAAGAGGCAAGGGAAGTAGAAGGGAGAGAGGAAACAGTGCACAGTTTCCGAGGAGCATGAGGATGAGGTGCTGGAATGGCTGAGGGAGACGAATACCTCTGGAGAAAGGGCCACAGACTGTATCGCGACACCAAGAAGAAGCAGGCAGCTTGGAGAGACAAGGCAAAGAGCCTGGGGTACACTGCAAGAATACTCCTAGGATGGTGGAAGCACATCACACGCTGTATGGCAAGCTACACCTCAAGAAATCCGGGCAGGCCGCTGTCAAGCTCACTGACGCGGAGATGTACATCATGGCCAAGTGCAGTTTCCTGGAGGTGTGAAATCCACCACCGAGGAGCAGCCCCTCTGAGACCCTCTCTCCTCAGACAGCCACAGACAGCCAGTCCTCTTCCAGCCAGGAGCCAGCTACCCTGTCCAGGCAGGTGTCTTCAGAGGCCCCACGCAGAGACCCCCCACAGCTGCATCCTCATTGCCGGCAGACTTGGAGGATCCGTGGGGGATGATGCCCTGCTGTCACAAATGGAGGAAGAAGCAGCAGCCACCAGAGGCCAACCACCCCCACCCCCAGCTCCAGAGGAGCAGGCAGAAGAGGCAGACTGGAGGGCCAGGACCACAGTGTGCTGTTGGAGATCAGGGACACAATGAAGACCAGCACAGAACTTTCTTCTAGCTGGTCCAACAGTGACATACCATCTCGGACTGGAAGCCCTTCATTACCTACGTGAGCCAGACCCTCAGGGACCTGCCCGAGGCCCAGTACCAGGTGATGAAGCAGCAGAAGATCACAGTACTTCTGCACAACCCTCAGAGCCCAGCTAAAGCTGCTCCTACCCAGTCCAGGTCTGCTCCTCCACCCCAGGCGATGACACAGCCCTTCCACAGCTTTCAACAGCCCCTCACCTACCAAGGCTACAACTACCAGGACTTCCCACAGCAGAAACAGAACTTCCCAGTCCAGGCCCAGGTTCATCGCAACGCCACAGACCCACTCCTTACCCAGCTGCAGACCAGACAGCCCCACTACACTCCTCCTTCCCACCACACACATCGCCAAGCCCATCACTGAAATTGTCAGATATTGGGCCTGACATCTCAAGTCCTTAATGAAGGGCCTCTAAACCTCACGGGACTGAGTCAGCTCTCGGATAGCTTCCTGAACACACCATCCCCTGTTGTACCCTCGGGGCCAAGCACCCCCAATGGTGCCTCAGACCAGCACTCAAGCCATAGCCACCTCCACAGTCCCTGCCTGCTTAAACAGCTGGGACCAGGGACATGACTCAGAGTGACTGAGAATAGTGTCAGAGACTGAGTTTGTACTTGTTAAGTTTTATCTTTGCTTAAGACTTAAGACTACTTGGTTCATTTTGGCTATTTAATACAGTCATAAAGTTTACCTAAGAAAGTTAATAAAGGTTATCTTTGCTTAAGACACTTAAAACACTTTACTATTGGTTCATTTTGCTTTATTAAATAAAGTCATAAATTTAAGAAAGTTAATAAAGGTTATCTTTGCTTAAGACACTTAAGACACTTTACTTGGTTCATTTTGCTTATTTAATAAAGTTGTAAAGTTAAGAAAGTTAATAAAGGTTATCTTGCTTAAGACACTTAAGACACTTTACTTGGTTCATTTTGCTTATTTAATAAAGTCATAAATTTAAGAAAGTTAATAAAGTTTATGTTTGGCTTAAGACACTTGGTTCATTTTTTTACCTTAATAAAGTGTTGGTGAAAACTTTGAAAAAATGGTTAAGCCTTTGCATGCTTGTGGGATAGATAAGGATAGTTGTGGGATAGATAAACCTCCAGTGCAAGCATAGTGGGACTGTATGGTCCACCATCCAGCGATCCAGATGATTTTCTCTCCCCTTTTAAAGAAAATATTGGTTGTCCGCTAGGTGTCCTTCTACATACTCTAGACATACTCCAGACATTCTAAATATACGAGATACATCCCAGATACAAATGTTTTGTCCGTTTTTAATACTTTATATACAAGATGCATACGCTTATATCCTTTCTACTTCCATGCTACTAACGCTGTGTAGACGTTCCGTGTACCTTTTGTTTCTTCCCTCTTTCCGTTTTCAGCTGCAGCAGTTGTGAGTTGCGAGGATGCCCAGAGGATGCAGAGAGGATACAGCGGACATTAACGGATGATAAACAGACATAGAATGTTTGTTGCCCGTATATGTCACGGATTTACATCGTACACAGTGGAAAGTTCATCCGTTCACAAAGTTTTGTGCAGCTCAAAACTTCTTGCACGGATGAAATCTCAGTGGATGGATGCTCGACGGATAGAGCAATATGAACACAATATGCAATGAGTACACAACGGATGCATAGCGTTTTCCAGTGTGGATGGCAAGCTTTTTTTAACGTTTTACATCCTCTTTGCAACCGTTAGTGCAGTGGGACAGGGGCTTTAGCTCACAAGGCAAGTGCCTCGACATGAGAGCTTCCAATGCTAATAAGCAGCTGCTAATAATAAGATCACAACTCTGGGCCTAGAACTTCTTCACTTTTTACTGATCAGTATGTCAAACCTTAAAAGACAAACCACATCACTCATGCTGATAGGTGACAGGGAAACTGTATTTCCGTGTTTTCTACACAAAAAAATCCTAAAAGTGTTTTTGCTTACTAATCTTTCAGTCTATCGTCCATTAATTCATTTCCCCATAAATGTAATAGTAAAGCAAATTTAGTACTTACATCATATATCACCCCAAAAAATCAAAAATATCAACATAAGAACTCATTCAATCATTTGTCTTCAAGACCTCATTTTCTTTGAAATGACCCATCTTGGATTTTAGATTAAAAATAACAAGTATGCAATTCATAAATACCCCATGAGTTTCATCTAAAAAAATTAAAACCTCATCTATGGTATTTTAGTACCTGACTTGTATATTTATGTGACTATTGTTAGAAGTGACTAATTGGGTTTGATTAGCTTCATCATTAATATTCTGTCCATAATTTAACATGCTTCAATAAAATACCCTAAAGCGGTATAATGATTAGATTTCAGGAATATGTGTTTTGCAATTAAGTTGCCCTTGATTTTGATATGCAGATTAAGAAATGGTGGTCTCATGTAAAAAAAAAATACTGCCCTTATTAACTCAGCAGCCTTCTCTGAAGATTAGGTAAGAAATCCAAGATTTTTCTCTTTGTATATGCTAGTTAAAATGTATTTCAATCAAGCATATGTGAGCAAATCAGATTTGATTAGTTAAGTTCACAGTCATTCTATCTAAATGAATAATGTGTCACCTAACATTGCAAAAATTTGATTAACAGTTTATCAGTTAATTAAAAATGTGGTTTAATTTTTCTCCTTTTTTCCAGTTTGTGTGTGTGTGTATGCATTTTAGTATAATGCAAGGTAGATAGTACAGCACTTGCGTTCATCACAAATGCAAAATAACTTTATCTCGAATCTATTGTTCTTTCTCATTCCACAGCCAACTGGCAAAGAAATAAAAGATCAGTGAACAATCTATGTAACAGCAGAGTAGAAAAACTTTATTTGCTTACACATATGGCTGCCAGTGGTTTAAGTTCAAGCAGAAGAAACAACTGTTTTTAATCTATATTTGGCACCCAGAAAAATTGCTGGTCTTTTTTTTTAAAAAAAAAAAACCTTTTTCTATCCTGCCTTTAATGACCTTTAAAAGTAATCCTGACTGTGTGAGCATCATTGTTCTACAATTAAACCCTACATAGCTGGGGAGTGTATTTAAATGACCCAAATGCTGTTGGAGTATGGGAATACTTCCAAAGGAAATCACCTGGAAACAGAGATAAGTGTGTCCCATTTTGCCATTGAGCTGTTGGGAATACTGTAGTCCTTTCCTAGAGTAATCTTCAACTGGCTTTCAGAAGATGCTCTCTTGAAATATTAATTTATATTAGCTCAAACTAAAATAAGTTGGGTTTGGGCTCTTGTTTGAAGTCTTCTCTACAAATTAAACCCCATCAAATGCTGCCATACTTTATATAAGCTATCAGTTCTCTAGGATCTACAGATCTCTAATGGCAACAAGTAGATACGATGATGAAAGAATACAATAGAATTATATGTGATTGGACACACGAGGAATTTGTCTCTAGTGCATAAGCTTTCAGTGTACATACATTACAGTGTACAATCAAACATAAGTTCTCAATGTACACCCAAACAAAGTGATAAATCATCAATCATAAAACACAATAGTAAAATCCTGAGATACAAACAACAAAGTGATAGATCATAAGATACCAATAGGAGAAGGTAATGGGAAAGATGAGAAGGGTAATTAGCAATACAGCTCTACTATATAAATAAATATACTTAGACATAAGACAATTAGAATTAGAAGAACTTTATTGTCATTGTACAAGTACAACGAATGCTGTGGGGATTAGGTGTTGTGGTTAGCCGCAAGTGCGGAGAGCTGAGGAGAGCGAGGACTCAGATGAGGGGCCAGGACCGTTAGGGAATGGACTGCTTCAGAGATTGTGGGGGCTGGCAGCAGCGATGAGGAGTTTCCCGAGGAGCCTATGCCAAGTGCGCTTGCATGAAGGATTGCTTGGAGGAAAGAACGGTTGCAACAGCATGGGTGACTTGGGAGTAAGGCTGTAAGATAATGGCCCCTTCTTCAAGAAGAAAAAAGCCAGCTGTGAAATGAACGTTCTTTGCAGAAGGCAAAGACATTTTGAAACTCCAGCCTCGTGGACATTCCAGTATCCTGAGTTTGTATTTGAAGATTCTTATTTTGCAAATTATTTCTTGTCTGTTATCTTTTGGCAAGTCTTGCACAGTTTGGCAAGGCTTGTGCTTATCATAGCTAATTACTTTATAAAAGCATGACAAGGTTTCTGTTCTTTTTGAATTGTGTTTGATTTGTCGGAAAAGGGTGTGGGTGAGAACATTAGGTGTTTAGCAGAGTGATGGCATGGAGGGGGGGGGAACTTTGCATCTAGTTGTTTTGACATGCCCTATAATGGTGTTCTGAGAGGAAGAGTTGAAACAGTTTATGTCCAGGATGTGAGGGGTCTGTAGATATTTTCACAGCCCTCTTTCTGGCTCATGCAGTATACAGGTTCTCAATGGAAGGCAGGCTGGTTGCAATTGTTCTTTCTGCAGTCCTAACTATCCATTGAAATCTGTACCTGTCTTGAGGATGATGTTATCCACTCAGCCATGGACAGTAGACCAGCTCTCTCTCCACATTTTCCAATCTTCTTTCAGTTCTTTTACACTGTGGCTGGCTTTGATGATGTCCAGCCATCAGGTTTTATGGTGTTCCCATTTCCTTTTGCCACTGGCCGTCCTGAGCATGATTGCCCTCTCCAATGAGCTTGAGCGCACACGACATGGCCAAAATCAGTAAGGTAGAATGTTGTGATTGCGCCTTCTAGCACATATGTGCAGTTTTATCCACTCCAGTACTTGTTCATTTGCAACCTTTGCTGCCCAAGGAATTCACCCAGCAGCCTTCTCCAAAGCTCAAACAAGTTGATTTTACTCCTGACTAGTTTTGTCACGGTGCAGCTTTCTCAACCATATGTTGGTATGGGATCATCTGCATTGAATTGCCATGCTGATGTCTTTGCTTTTCGAAATTCGATTCATGTTCATTGTTGCTCTGCTCAATTCAACATTTTATTTCTGGGCTGCATTCACTGCTCTGATCAATCTGTGATCTATCAGTTGATCAATCTGTGACCAGCACAGATACAGAAATTTTCTGCAGCTGAAACAGGGCTTCAGTTCTGCATGTATCTGTCAATAGGCACTGTTGAGCTCATTGAAGTTGCTACAAATAGAAATGTCTAAGATTGTGTGTTGTTCTCATAACACTGTAAGGTTTGCTGATAGATAGGTCAGTGGGCATGTCTCAAAAGTACCTTGTCTTTTATCCCGCTATTATGATAATCATAATGCTTAAATTGGAATAGTTGACATAAATGGACAAATTATTAACATTTTTCTTACATTCTGTATGGAAGAAGCCACTTATATCTTTTTAAAAACATAACCCTCTTTGTTCTGTGGTTTAGCAATCAACAGATGGATCACATTCAAGTTTTCTAGCTGTTGGCAAGTCAACATATAGACCTGGGTCACAAGCAGAACTAACTCAGGGCTCACTTTAACCAAATGTTATTACTATGGCACAACTGGTTTGTAGAGCGCTCATAAATCATGGTTTACGAACCACAGTTATTTTGTTTACAAACCACAATGTGTCAAACTGAACAAACTACATAATGGTTTGATGTAATCAGAAAACCCAGCTATTTTAGTACTGTTAGTCCAGCACTTTTTAGCCTAGTGTTTTCCAGCAGTTCTGGATGAAAGCATATCCCACCAGTTTCGGTAATGGAAATTGTAATCCAGTTTAGCTGGAGAACATCAGGATGGAGAAGACAGTTATATTAACCTTCAAGCCAGAGAACCTCCCAAAATAGAACATTTTTGGATTATCATTGTTCATCTTTTTAAGCAGGGATATGATCATCCTTCCAGAAGAGCTGGGAAATTTCAATCTTCCAAAATTATGATGTGAAAATGTCACATTTCTTGTTTTAGTACAGTATTGGATTATGTACTAATATGATTCTCATCTTGGATAACAATTTTGTATAACATGGTTTGCACAGAGATGGTTTTTATTATGGTTTTAGAACAACTTGAACTTGCAATTCCTGGCCCCTTCCTTCCCTTTTAGCAAAGCCATGGATTTATTTTACACATGTTTACCCCATTCTGCAATCCAAAAGAGCCTGCAAAATATCTTAACAATTCATTAAAAATCAACTAATTAAATCAAAAGCAATTGAGTCATAACTAACTTAAGAAACAATAGAAAGGCAGATGGAAGGGAGTTCTAACCAAAAAAAAAAAAAAAATTACCAAAACCAGATGAAAACAGGGCTACATTCCAATAACAAGTAATTATTCAGGACGTGGTTTGTGAGACTATAAGGTTGTGTTTTTTTCCTAAAAGCCATTTCAAAATGTGTTACTCCTCTTCTACAATAACTAATTGGCATTTCCTTTTGTGATGAAATCATTTCTCTGTGGCTGCGTGTCTTGTCATGTGTAGAACACCCACTGAAAGAACCACAGTGTACAGCTTTTAAACACAGATTTCATTTAAAGGTAGGATGGTATAGTAAAGGTTTGCCCTGTCCAGTTGTGCCTGACACCAGAGGGTAATGTTCATAGCAAAAGCAGTTAGACTTACACACTACTTTATAGCCCTCTCTAAGCAGTTTACACCAGTAGTGAGTTCCTACCTTGGTCGCTATTGGTTTAGTGGGTGATTGCACGTGTACATTCTCTTATTGGTGTGCCAACCAGCTGAGAAGATGAAGAAACTAAAAGCTAGGAGTGACCCACCCACCCATATGCTTGTCGCTTCTTTTATCCTCTCAGCTGATTGTTGGAGGAACCAGTTCAGCCGTACCAGTAGTTACTTTTATTACCGGTTTGGCTGAACAGGTCCAAACTGGTAGCACACCACTGCTGGTTTAAGCAGAGTCAGCCTCTTGCCCACAGCAATCTGGGTCCTCATTTTACTGACCTTGGAAGGATGGAAGGCTGAGTCAACCTTTATTCTGATGGGATTTTGTACTGCCAAATTGCAGGCATCCAGCAGTCAGAGCCTGCAGTACTGCACTCTAACCACTATGTCACCAATACTCATCTTTGTTTCCTAGATGAGGGAGCCCAGCGTTGTCTGAAGACCCTTTGTGGCCATGAATATATGCCGATGCACATGGAACACTCTTATCTTCCCACTGAAATGGTACCTATTTATTCACATTTGCATGCTTTTCGAACTGCTAGGTGGGCAGGAGCTGGGGGCAGGTAAGAGGAGCTCACCCCATCGACGGTGCTGGGTTCTCGAACCTGAGCTATCAGCTTTCCAGATAACAAACTCAGCATTTTTAACTGCTAAAACTTCACCCTGCTCCTTGTCAATGGGTGGAATTAATGCTGTCTTGGTCTTACTGCTTCCAGGAAATGCAACCCAAATGTTGTTCTCCTTTTTTGAAACTTGATTTACAAGATATCATCTGAGCAACCACCTATGGGATCCAAAGTGCCTCTTGATCAATTCAAAATCCTCTGTAATCTTGCCTCAGAATTTTTTTTTCATTGTTTCCATTTCTGTTGGTGTTAGGAGTTTTAAGATTTCAAGAGGTTCTGCTGTTCTAAAGCGATTCTCACCATTACCACCAAAAGATTGCTTAGTCTTGTTATAATTTCATCTTAAATCCTCTAATCCACTGCTCATGTATCCCACTCTAATGGGGCTTGATTTTTCTTGGTTTATTTTGATTACAAACCCAGCTATTGCAGTTTGTAAACTGCAACTTAGGGCTTTGTGGTTTATTCAATAAACCACGGAGGCTTATTCGATAAACTATGATTAAGCAGACTTGGCTTTGAATGTTGGGTGAACCAGGCCATACTAAATACAAAGGTGGGATTCAGAAGGGGCTAGAATTCCAAATGGCTGCATCACCAGATTTATAAAGTTTAGGATTCCCATAGTTTCAATTTAGACTTCATAATAGCAAGATTCCTTTGTTATCTCCACTTTCTAAAAAAAAAAAACAAGATACAGTTAATCCTCAACTCACAATTCATTTAGTGACCGTTCAAAGTTACAACTTCACTGAAAAAAAGTGGCTTATGACCTTTTTTTACACATACAACTGTTGTAGTTTCCCTATGATCCCATGATCAAAATTCAGATGCTCGGCAACTGACTCATATTTATGATGGCTGCCGTCTCCAGGGGTCATGTGATCCCGTTTTGCGACCTTCTGACAGGCAATGGCAACGGAGGAGCCAGATTCCCTTAACAACCATGCTACTAACTGAACAAATGCAATGAGTGAGTTAACAATTGCGGCAAGAAAGGTCATAAAATGAGGTTAAACTCATTTTCAAAAGTCTCAATTAGCAACATAAATTTTGAGTTCAATTCAGTGGTGGGATTCAAAAAAATTTACTGCTGGTTCTGTGGGCGTGGCTTGGTGGATGTTGTGTGGGTTGGTGGGTGTGGCTTGGTGGGCGTGGCAGGGGAAGGATACTGCAAAATCCCCATTCTGTCCCCACCCCACTAACCTGCTTTCCAGCTCCGTTCTCCTGTGCAGGGCAACCAAAGAAGACCCAGCCAATCAGTTGGGACTCGGGAGGTGGAGAATAGATGGGGGCGGGGCCAGCCAGAGGTGGGATTTGCCTGTTCTCCGAACTACTCAAAATGTCTGCTTTCGGTACTCCAGAACTGGTTAGAACCGGCTGAATACCACCTCTGGTTCAATTATGGTCGAAAGTCAAGGACTACATCTGTAGTTCTTTTGGTAAGCAGTTATGGTAAAATTGCAGCAAAGGGTGTTTTCCACATATAACTCAGTGATGGAACTGGAAAGATTTCCAGTTGATTTCCATCTTAACTGAGAAGATCCAGCATTGAAGCCGCCAGCCTCTTAATGACTTGTGCTAAATGTATATACCTGCGTTAGATAGCAACTAATTGCTCATGGATAATGATGTAATAGGTTTCTCATCCAACATTAATAAGTAGCTATATTAATGTATCACAACCTGGTAATGTGGTATGACTAGGATCTATATCAAATGATTATGTCAATGGGCCATTAAGCAAATAGTATATTAAACCCAGACTACAGCATAAGCCTGGGAATACAAGTGTACATTGAGAATTTAAGCAAGACACTTAAAAACATGGGAATTAAGCTACAGAAAAGGAGACGTGCATTATACTGTTTTATTTGATTGATATTATTTCATGTTGCATTGTGCCACCGTTTGAATTTTATCAAAATCCTGTTCAGCTATTAAAGGCAGTAGGATTAAAATGGAAGGAGGAGGTAGAGGAGGAGGAGGAGGAGGAGAAGGAGGAGGGGAAGAAGAAGAAGAAGAAGAAGAAGAAGAGGAAGAGGAGGAGGAAGAAGAAGAGGAGGAGGAGGAGGAGGAAGAGGAGGAGGAAGAAGAAGAAGTAGTAGTAATTGGCTATATAGGAATGGTGATGTTCCAACATGGATTAATGTCACATGTAAACTCAGACAACAAGGGCTTATTCCGTAAACACAAACATAAATAAGCAATGTTCTGTTTTGTTTAGGGTTTGATCCATCTCCAATATGTCCTCCATGACTAATTTCCATTAGCTCAGGTTAGAAATGATGACTGTTAACAGTCCAACCCTATTTGGAAGGGTCCAAATTGGGAAAGATGGCTCTTAACTGTCCAATCACCCTGGGAGAAAATCCTATCCTGTGAGTTCCTGATTTTGGTTTTGGCATAAGGAAGAGCAAAATCTAGGACGGATTATCTTACTTGTGTGGCATCTGGATCACATGTAAATAGCAGTGTATAAAGGTGACCCAAAAAAGGAAGGAACAATGAATAAACCTCAGTTGCCAAAGTTGGATTTTTGGTAGAAAGTCCCATATATTAGGGCATGTGGCAGTGGTAGGATTCACAACATTTTACTACCGATTCTGTTGGCGTGGCTTGGTGGGTGTGGCAGGGCAAGGTTACTGCAAAAACCCCATTCCCTCCCCACCCCACTAACCTGCTTTCCAGATCCATTCTCCTGTGCAGGGCAACCAAAGAAGACCCAGCCAATCAGCTGGGACTTGGGAGGCGGAGAATAGATGGGGGCGGGGCCAGTCAGAGGTGGTATTGGCCAATTCTCCGAACTACTCAAAATTTCTGCTACCGGTTCTCTAGAAGCGGTCAGAACCGGCTGAATACCATCTCTGGCATGAGGTCTGATAGGGTGCAGGAACCATGGGGCCTGCCCTGTGGATTCATTCCTCCAGATTGGCCCCAGGTCTGCTTTCCATCTGCCACTGTGCTCGAGGCTGAGTGTGTAATGGAACCTGTTTCCTGGTTGCATTGATCGTACCCTGAGTTGATTTTTTTAAAAGAACTTTGGATGCTGTGTGTTTTTATGTGACCTTTTGTATGTGGGTTTATTTTTAAAACAGGTGGTCCTCAACTTGTGACCACAACTGAGCCCAACATCTCTGTTGTCAAGTGAGACATTTGGGGAGTGAGTTTTGCCCCGTTTTGCAACCTTTCTTACCACTGCCGTTAAGTGAATTACTGTCGTCGATCCGTTAGTAACTCGGTTGTTACGGGAATCTGGCTCCCGTCATTGACTTTGCTTGTGAGAAGGTCGCAAAAAATGGACACAACAACCGTCATAAATATGAGTCAGTTGCCAAGTGGCCAAATTTTGATCATGTGACCATGAGGATACTGCAATGGTTATAAGTCCTTTTTTTCAGTGCCACTGTAATTTTGAGTGGTCACTAAACAGACTGTTGCAAGTCGAAGACCACTTGTATGGTCAGCTGCCCCCAAATCATGTATTTTAGATGGATTTAGATTTTAGATAAATAATAGTGAAGGAGTGCTTCACTGCAATACTAAGCAGACAATATATTTCCCCTGTAAGATATGCAAGAATAAATAAAAGTACCAAACTGTTGTTCAGTGATTGACAGTTTCTTAGAAAATGGAGTGGATCAACAAAAAACGAGTTAACAATAGAATGCCTAAAAATGTTTAGGATTGGGATTTGCAACACAATAGCTCCCAAATAACAAAGATCTGGTGAAATAGATGCCAGAAGTCTTTTCTTTTAATATATTTGTGAAGAAAGCCCCAGGTTTGCAAATCCAAAAATAAAAAAGAATAATAATCTAAACTGGGGGTGGGTTTAGTTTCCAATGCCTTCAGATTAAATGGGGAGAAGAAAAACTCTTGAATGAACTTTGTGGAGGTGGCACTAATTTCTTGGTGATACAGAATGATCACCGCTTGGCCCTTCGTCATTGCATAACCAGTTTTTGAACTGCTATAAATGAGGCCAATCAACATTACTTTTGTCTCCTTACTTCAAGAGCTCATACATACATTTCCTCTTCTCTTTTTTCCCCCCTTTTGGTAGGAATTAACCAGAGCACTCAGTGTTGTTATAAGGCTGAGGTTTTTCTCAACTAGAGATCAAATAGTTTGATCTTTGCTGCGGCCAGTAAACTGGCTGGCAAATGGATTTTTTGCTTGCTGTGTTTTTTTTGTTTAAATCTCCTCTCCATCTTTACACATTCACACACACTCAGGGAAAGAGGGAGGGAGGAAGGAGAGAGAGAGAAAGAGAGAGAGAGAGAGAGATTTAACCTAAGTATAATTTAGAAAAGGATAAAGCAATGACAACTGTGTTAAGCCGCTAATATTTCCCATTTAGCTTTGTCAATGTTATCACTTGGGTGACAAAAATGGAAGAAGGGGGAATCCTATGAAAAAAATGATGCTGATGATTTATTACCACAGCCTGAAACTTTGTGGACTGTAATTCAGTCAGAAGATATTTAGAAACCAAACTTTATCCCAGAGAAGTGTTACTCTCCAGATACTGTCAAACTACATCATCCAAAGACTTTCACCATTTGCCATTCTAGCTGTGGCTGCTTAAGAGAATTAAATTCATGGATCTATCCCATTTCTGAATCATGGGATGGGACCAGCCCTAATATTATTAATGTTATTATACAATAACAGTATTATTGTATCTCATTATATTATGGGACCAGCCCTAAAGTTATATGCCCTTTGCACTAAATATTATATTTAGTGAATAATATTGTAAATCAAGTAGTTCATAATTTCCTACAACTTGGTGACATGTTTTGAAGGTCTCTGATGTCATCTACATTTTGGAGATGTCTCTGAAGGATGATTGCAGCCCTGGAAATGAGATAGTGTGTAACAAACTCAGCTCTACCCCAAAGACAGAGGAATGGTCAAGAATGAGAGGGGAATAGCATCAGCCACCAGAGTCCATTATTTTACTCTACAGTTAGGGTCAAACTCAGCAGTTAAAGATGCTGAACTTGTCAGCTGGGAAGCTGATGTCACAGGTTCAAGACCTGAGCACTGCAGAATGGGTGAGCTCCCGTTCCTTGCTCCAGCTCCTGCCCACCTAACAGTTTGAAAGCATGCAAATGAAAGTAGATTAATAGGTACCACTTTGGTGGAAAAGCAACAATGTTCCATGTGCCTTTGGCATATAGTCACATGACAATGGAAAATATCTTCAGGCAATGCTTCCTTGGCCAAGAAATGGACATAAGCACTAGAGTGTGACATGACTGGACAGGGAAACCTTTATCTTTACGAGCATAATCCACCAGAGTCAAATAGAATAGAATAGAATAGAATAGAATAGAAGGGAAGGGAAGGGAAAGGAGAGGAGAGGAGAGGGGAGGGGAGGGGAGGGGAGGGGAGAGAATCGGAGTTGGAAGGGACCTTGGAGGTCTTCTAGTCCAACCATTATTTTACTCCAAAGTTAGAGACACCAGAACCAACAATATTGTTTTTGTAGTTGCTCTCTTTCGCCACCTCACTACAGCTGTATTGTTTTTTGGAGTTGACTATTGACATAGAACTGTATTAGGAAGCTGCCAGTTTGCTTGAACAACATTATGTGACTGTTTTATTGAAAATCTGGCATTCTGCCTCGATTTTGCATATATCTTAACCGAGATGCACGCATTACTACAGATGGGGAAAAAAGGCCCAATAAAAAACAACGACCAAGTAATTTACTATTTCCATCGAATTGTGTGGATTCTTAAGCCATTCTACCATTTCCAGTAAAAACTCTGTTGTACTTGCCAAAACATCAATTTGCACTGCAGAATCCTGATCCTTTCTCGTCGCTTCCCTCTATTAAAAAAAGATGTTCATCCGTAATAAGAGAACAGAAAAATCCAGCCCATTTTAAAAAAAACAACAACAACACCAGCTTCCTACTTGCCAACATTTCAAAATTCAGGAGATGTCTTTCATACAAATGAGGGAATAATTTCTTTTCAGGCAGGTGCATTATTGGGGAGGAGAAATCCTTTCCTGAATTTCTGATGTTTTCACAGCAATTCAAGGCACAGGAGCCACTGTAATGGAGGAGGGGCAATACCAGCTAACCCTTCTGCTCAGATCAGTGTGTAAAGTGATCCTGCATTGCCCACAATTGGCCAATGAACTTCAAAGATGTACAACGGAGTTACAAAAAAAAAATATAGACCAGACACTGTTTAAGGTCTTCCCGATTCTCTTTGGTAGAGCCCAATGAAGTCTGTTCTTTTTGCAGTTGGATTGCTTTGAAAAGGCCTTATTGGTGACTTAACCTTGGTAGCAATAGCACTTTGACTTATATACCACTTCAGTGTTTGACAGCCCTCTCTAAACCGTTTACAGAGTCAGCCTATTGCCCCCAACACAGTCCTCAGTTTATTGATTTCAGAAAGATGGAAGGCTGAGTCAACCTTGAGCCAATCAGGATTGAACTCCTGGCAATGAGCAGAGTTAGCCTGCAATTGCAATAGCACTTAGATTTATATACCGCTTCACAGTGCTTTACAGCCCTCCCTAAGCAGTTGTGGATGTGGCCTTTCCAGCAACAACATAAAAAGGAAAGAAACATAAAGATTGCGAAGGAAGCAAGAAAAAAGAAACTGTACTGTAGGCAGTGCTAATGTTGAAGTCCCACCTGGAAACAGCTCTGGAGAGCTGGCCAAGCCCTAAAAGAAATATAACAATAGCACTTAGACTTATATATCACTTCACAGTGCTTTTACAGCTCCCTCTAAGTGGTTTACAGAGTCAGCCTATTGCCCTCAACAATTTGGCTCTGCTTCATTTTACCGACCTCAGAAGGATGGAAAACTGAGTCAACCTGGAGCCTGGTGTGATTCGAACAGCCAAATTGCAGGCAGCCGGCAGGTAGCAGAAGTAGTCTGCAAGGCTGCACTCTAACCACTGTGCCACAGCAGCTCACCAGGTTTATCCATTAAAGCATCTTCCCCAAATAATGATCAGGCACATATTTTCACAGATAACTCAAGGGTGCTGTCTTTTTTTTTAAGGATGGCCCTGAGCTCATATACAAGTCTGTGCCAACCCCTCTTGTTTGCTACCCCTCTTACCACAAGGATTGTTCTGACCAAGGCTTCCTGAGACAGTAACAATCACATGCTTAGTCCCCAAAACCTTTTTATTTCAATGGCTATGAATTATATGCATTCATAGCCTGTAATGAGTCCCAAACAGTTTGTGAATAGACCAACAGAAGTCTGCCACAGTCTTTCAGGATAAGGTTGATAAGCACCCACCTTTATCTGCCTCAAAATGCTGCCAACAACTAAATTGCTAATTGCCAAGCTGTACGAGATCAAATGGAGCACTAAGTCAACATGGAGTTTCAGAGTTTAAATTGAACGAACAAAGTTGCTTCCTGCAAAAGCTCCTGTCCCTTTGCTCCTCCTTTATGTCTTATGGGAGGGGCCAATCATCTCCAAACCTTACTTCCAAGTCACCTCTTTTGTCTTAACTGTTCTTGCGTTCTGGCAGCTCTGCACATGCACGCACTGGGAACAGGCTCCCCTGGTTCCTCTGCCTCGCTGATGTCAGAATCTGGAGGCTCTGGAGTCGGCACATAACTCCCAGATGGCCCTGGCCCCATCTCTGTGTTGGACGCAGATCCCTCCTCAGACTCCAGAACTGGCCCATGTTCCTCCCCACTGTCCGACTGCTACCAGCCCTGCAGGCTGCTGGCGGACCACAACAAGAATGATTCACGAGTATCCTCACACTGATGGTGCTGATCTTAATTCCCAAGGGATTTTAAGAGACCCTGGTCAGTTTAGTGGTTTATGCCCTTTCCTTCACAAGTTGTTACTGGTCTGCGAAATCTGATTAAGAATTTGCCAAGAACATTCTGGCATCTAAGCCATTTGCTCTTCATAGAAACTATTTGTGAGTGGGCAGGACTCAACAACCATTTTGTGAGAGTGCCCACACCATAGTTCCTAATGTGACTGAAAACTCCTAATTTAGGGAGTGTTATGTGTTATGTGAATCCAGCCAATGATGATTTATACAACTAACATTGGTTAATAAGACTTGTCTTTGTATGATGTATGAACACAGCCAAATCATGGCTAGACTAGAACATCTAGTGACAAAAAGTGGGACGGAAGAAATATCTTGTTGGTTCTTCCAACAATATGTTGGAAGAAATATCAATTTGGTTCAGTTCCAAACTGGGAGAAAGGCACTGGAGACAAAATGGAGGCTGGAGGCTGATTGGAAAGAGGGTCCATTTACTGATGAAGCAGAACCACCAAGCACGTGTGATTCTGAGTAGCTGACCACATGGAGTTGAGAGAGGGTGGGCAGGACCAACCATCTCTTGGGCTTTGCACTTAAACTTCCTGTTCCTGTGCAAGAACATGTGTTCTGTTGGCTGTTGTCAGACTCCCCTGGGGCCATGTCAGGTCATGTTTGTCTGAGATAACTTTCGTTGAAGTTTGCTGGGTGATGCAATGTCCTTAGGAGATTTTAATGCAGTGGGCTCTATGTCTTCTGCTAAATGGTCCCATTATGTCCTGAAGAGCCAGGACATAATCCCATCACCCTGGAGCTGAACTGTCTTTTGTAGAGAAGCTGGCCCAGTCCTGCTGGGGCTATTAAGAAAGGTGGGGGCTGTTTTCCAAGAGCATGTTTCTCCTTTAGGGAAATATAATATTCTGTTTTTTTTCAATATTTCCCAAAATATTTCATTCTTCTAGGAGAGGGGTGGGTGCTAACTTTGTACACCAGCCATCATATAATTAATATATCAAGATGAGCTCAATTATTACAGCTGGTTTTTTTAATAACATCATCTAGCATTACCTGTTTTCATAACCTTTGAGATGACATCCAAAATCTAATCCTGGGATTATGGCGAAGATCTTTGCTAAAAGCTCATCCGTAACGTTTCAATTCTAATTGGTTTTTTTAAAGGACATTTCATTCCTACATAGCCTAAATAAATATAGGGTATGCATGTCCACAAGGTGGCAGTGGAATCTTTGAAATGCTGTATTTGGGTCATAACAGTGTCTCCCCAATGCTTCAAGAAAAGGAAGAGCATGTAACTTCCTATTCCAGTTGTGGTGTAAGTAACGCTTGAGTAAGTCTGTCTGTCTAGCCTCCACATTGAGAACACAATTCCTGTTTGCACTACAGCTGAACTGAATTCAACAGAGGAATTATTGAGTCTATCACCTGCACCTCTCTAACGGTCTGGTTTGGTTCTGCAACCCAACAGGACCGACACAGTCTTCAGAGGATAATCAGAAAAAACAATTACTACCAACTTGACTTCCATGGAGGACCTGTATACTGCACGAGTCAAAAAGAGGGCTGTGAAAATATTTATTTCAAATCCCGGACATAAACTATTTCAACTCCTTCTCTCAAACGACGCTATAGACACTGCACACCAGAACAACATGACACAAGGACAGTTTTCTCCCAAATGCAATCATTCTGCTAAACAATAATTCCTCAACAGCTTTCCCAGGCTCCGGAGGCTCCCTTGGCCTCTGGGAGGATGAAAATGGCCTCTCAGACTCCGGAGGCCCTCTGGAAGCTGGAAACAGAACCATTCCTCGACTTCTGGAATTTCCGGTTTGGTCTGTTTTCCAGCCTCCAGAGCCTCCACACGGATCCTGCACTTACCTTCATCCAAAATGGGCCACGTGGAGACTCAGAGAGTGGGCAGGGACAGCCGGTCAGTTCAACTACCAGTTTGGCGAACCAGATGTAAATTTAACATCTGCTTCACCTGAACCAGCCCAAACGGGATGAATCCCACCCCTGGTTTTTGCTTAATAGGGTAGGTGTGAACCAACCAACCAGTTTCAAATATTATGGACTCAAAAGTACAGATTCAAAAGTATGGATTTGTTAAAAAAGAAAAAAAAAAAAAAAAGGAGAGAGAGAGATTGAAATATGAAAAATACATGGTTCCTTCTTAAACAACAAGGTGAAAAACTCACTGAACCAACGTCTCAGCAATGTAAATTTTGAGCTCACTCGGGGTTGTAAGTTGAGGACTACCTGTAGACACATCCAAACTAATAAAACTTTTATTGTGCTCAAAGACCACCTATTATACTAAACATGCCATTTTAATGTCTATGGAGATTCAAAGTAATGAAACAAAGTCTTCAAAGAAAAATAAGAAAGTCCAGTTGCCTCTTGAAAAAAAGAACCATTTTGATATAAACCCAAGTTTAAGGTGGTATGATGACCCGCGGTGTGACACAAAGGCAACACAGTCATAATCACCAGGAATCCCTTTATTAGCTCCCACTTTGCCCCCAATATACAGGTTACCCTCTGGCTGGAGAAAAACTCTCCCAGGAACAGCCTTTGACTCCAGAAAATTAAGTCCAAAACATGGTCAACACAAACTGTAACTTAAAGTCCAAATAAGCCAAACTAAAGTAATTAGTTTGGTACAGCAGGAGCAAGAATTTCAGACTTGAAGGCATGGCAAAACTCACACGGTTGGGACTACACCAGGAACACAGATAAGCCACGACAACTCAGGATAAAATCACATTTGCTCCCAGCAGCCTGCCGCACACAGTCTGCCTTTCTTATAAACTCTCTTCCCAGCTGTGGCTAATGAAGGGAATCAGGGCCCTTTCCTCCCCAATAAGCCACACATTGCTCCTTGCGTGTCCTAGGATGAAGAGGGGATGAGCCTGGGTCTTCCTCTGAACTCTCTCTCCCTTGTTCTATCTTCCCTGCTCTGCCCAGGAGGACTTTGCTCTTCCCCAGCCTCCTCCACAGTCAACAGAGCCACACTCCCACTCTCTGTCAGCTATCTGGCTTCCTCCTCGGATTCAAACTCTGACAGGGACATGACAGGTGGTCAAAAAATTCATCTTGATTAACTTTGAAAAAAAGAGTTGCTCAAGGTCACAACTTGTTAACGGATAGATCACCAGAAAATTTCAGCAGATTAGATTGAGAAGTAGATAAAGCATTCTGAAGAAAAGCATTGACAAGTCACTCTACAGATAAGTGTGTGAATTCAGCAGTTGAGTTTGACTTGAGACTTTCTCTTGACTTTCAAGGGTGGATGACAATAACATAGACATAGCTAGAAACTAGATGTGTTGGTGGTATAGTATATGTGTATTTGCCTCACACAGACATGCTAGTCATTTCTGACTCTAGAGGGCACTGCTCATCTCCGTTTCAAAGCTGAAGAGCCAGCACTGTCCGAAGACATCTCCATGGTCATGTGGCTACCATGGCTAAACACCGAAGGTGCACAGAACGCTGTTACCTTTCCACCAAAGTGGTCCCTATTTTCCTACTTGCATTTTTACATACTTTCAAACTGCTAGGTTGGCAGAAGCTGGGACAAAGAACGGGAGCTCAATCTGTTACATGCTACTAGGGATTCGAACCACCAAACTGCCGACCTTTCTGATTGACAAGCTCAGAATCTTAGCCACTTAGACACCGCATCTCTTTACAGTATATATAATAATATCCATTATATTTCAATGTAAATTAAACTGAATCAGATTTAGGGTGTTCTTTTTCCTGCCTTCACCCAAACTTTTTTTGGGAGTGTGGCTCTCTTCCTTAAAAGAACCCCATACCCCCTACCATTGCTCTGTGCTCCCTACAATCTTCTACTGCCTGGGGTTTTCCAGATGTGCTGTTATCACAAACCAAGATTCCTCGATTCTGCTGGAGAGCTCATTCCCCCCTTCCTTCCTTTGCTTTATCTCTATCTCTCTTTCTTTCCCTCACCACTCTTCCTTGTACTGAGCAGAAATGTCAGGATGGCTTTGATGGCATTTAATTAAATATTTGGCAGTGTTTAAATTAATTAAATATTTAAACATTAAATCCTAAATAGGACATGATCTCTGCTGCGAGGACATTCTGCCTTGGTGGCCATTAGCCATTTAATAGAAGTCAAATTGATGTGCAGAAGCCCCCTCCAGCTAAGTGAAGTCTAAAGTGGAGGCACTTTGCAGCCTCATTAATAAGTAACCAAAGCTGGATCCAGACTCGGCATCAGCTAGACTAGTCCTATTAATGTAAATGTTAATGTCCCTCCGGTGGACATGAGTTCTCTCCAATCCAGACGGTTGATGGGATGGATACAAAATGAATTGGTGTACCCTGTCGTTGAAAAGTTAGGCAGCCAACTTTCTGCTCCCTGCTAGGTTTAGCACTGTGCCAAAATCTGTCTTCTACTCTCCTGAAAACTTTTCCACTCCAACCCCACTTGGAAAGATACTCCAGCTTTTCTGTGTCTTTCCCAGAATGCCTTAGATGTTGTGGATAAACTAAGGATAACATAAGCATTATCTGAGCTTCATTGCTGGAGATACCGCGGAGCGCTGTTGTTAGAAAACGTGCAACTGAATAACAAGAGTTGGAAGCAGGGAGTGGGATTCTACCGGTTTGGACCGGTTCAAGTGAACCGGTAGTTCTGGTTAACATTTGGCCCTGCCCATCCACCCCTGCCCTTTTCCTGTGCTTTATTTCCTTCAGTTTGCCATGCATCAGCTGTTTTACTCACTGGGAATGCAGCAGAAGGTAAGTATTATAGATAAAAATGGTCTTTTGTAAATGCTGCGCACACACACAAAGTGCATGCCTGGTGTACGTGCGTGATCACCGAACCAGTTGTTAAAACAGGTTGAATCGCACCACTGGTTGGAAGGGACTTTGGAGGTCTTCTAGTCCAATCCCCTGTTCAAGCAGGAGCCTCCATACCTATAGTATTTCAGACAAAGGGTCTCTTTTTAAAAGCCTCCAGTGATGGAGCAGCCATAACTTCCAAAGGCAAGCCATTCCCCTGATTAATTGTTCTCACTGTCAGGAATTTTCACCTTAGTTCTAGGTTGCTTCTCTCCTTGGTTAGTTTCCATCCTTTGCTACTTGTCTTGCCTTCAGGTGCTTTGGAGAATAAGCTGACCCCCTCTTCTTTGTGGCTAAAGCAAACCCAACAACTTCTGGGCTTCCTGATCTGTTCAGACTTCATGAGATCTGTCTCCTACTCACATCTGCACTTGTAGTGAAAGATGGGAAGTTACGGATTAGTGGGAAGAAGATTGGACAAGGAATGAGAGAACACTTCTGTCTGATGGTTGGAGAAATAAGTAGGCCAGATGGGTGGCATACAAATCTAATAAATAAATACACATAAATAAATAAAATTAGTAAGGACAACAACCTGCAAATGAACACACACACCTGAGGCTAGTTTTCCTTCAATGTTGCAGCAGAAGAATATAAGCCATTTCTTTGAAAAAGGAATAACAGTGTTAAAGAATGTAGTAATGTTCAGCCAGGTTCTAAATGAAACGTGTCCTTACTTTACAGATAATTCTCAGTTTGAAAGTCATTTGGGAGTAATCCTGTTACTTAAATGCTCTCTGATGCAAATCCAGTTAGAGATAAAGAATGGTTAAACTGAAGAACCGGAAGATTTAGAGAAAAGATTAGGGAGATCCTAGTTATCTGTTCTTTTCTTGCCTACATGATTCAATTATAGGTGTTTCTGTATAAATAACAAGGAGAGACGGTTTCTTTTGAGGGATGCAAACCCAAAGGGGAAACAAACCACATAAGATTTCCTGCAGTACAAAACACCTTATTAAAAAAAAAAAAAAAAAAAGGAAAACAGCCCCACAAAAATCTTAAACCAGAGTTCTCCAAGCTTGGCAAATTTAAACTTGTGGACTTCAAGCTATAGGGGTGCATAGTCAAATTAGTAATTGGGGGGGGGGAATCTTTTGAAATGTTTGAATGAATCTAGAATTTGTGGAATAATGAAATAAGAATATGCGATGAAATTGCAAATCTGACAGATCAAAGTATAAAAGTACAATAATTATGAAGATATGAGAGTTATTTGTGATAACTCTCAATAGGAAGAAAGTATTTGGAAAAAATATAATAGAAAATATGTAAAGTATTGGTAAGATATGAAGTTGAACATGAAAGATGAATGTGTAATAACAGTCATTTTTGTACGTAAATGTGGAAACCTAAAATCATGCTGTTCACTAAAAAGAGATGTTTTTAAAATATGTTAAGCTGAATTTTATAAGACAATACAGGAAGTAATCTCTACTACAATGCTAGAAATACTGAATGAGGTTTTGACAAAAAAATAAAGTACCTGATTCATGGACAGAGGCATATGTTACACTTACACCAAAAGAAGATACTGACCCACAACAAATAAAAAATTATAAACCAATATCCCTGCTAAATGCTGACTATAAAATATTTGCCTCAGTAATGGCAGAAAGATTAAAAAGATATTTTAAAAACATGTGGAAAACTGAAATAAAATTTTACAAAAAAAAGAAAGACTTGTGGATTTCAACTCAACATCGCTGGCTGAGGAATTCTCAGAGTTGAAGTCCACAAGGCTTAAAGGTGCCAAGTTTGGAGACTCCTATATTAAACCATTTTCTGCACACGCAAAAAATGACCCCCTATTGAAAATAGCCTGATAGGAATACACCATTTAAGCAATTAGAACTGTATATGTACATGTTTTGTGCTTATTGGATATGCTCTTTCGTCTTGGTTTTGTTTTTAACTAAATGTTTTGTAATGTGTAAATACTTTTTAATGTTTAATAAAGTTTATTTTTTATTTTTTTTAAAAAATTGACCCCCAAATCCCCAGGGGTCAACCCGTGAAACCTAGCATAGAGCCACATTCCAAAAGGTGATTGTAGAACTCAATAACAAAACAATCTACAAGCTTTTTCCCAGGAATGAATTTTAAACACCAGATTTCGATTTTCCACACATTTCTTTTCAAACCTGTCTACTTCCAGTTGTTTGTTGGCAATTTTAAAGAAGAAGGGATGGGGAACAAGCATTGTGAAATATGGAAATTTTAATGCCACACCTACAAATTACCAGAGGAGACAAGCTGTATTAGGTATTGTTAGATATTGGGCAAATTTCAAGTATTCTTGTATTGTTGGGGGTGGAGAAATCACTCAATGATTGCTTTCACACAATAGGTGCTGGTACCCAACTGTGCTAGGATTAGTACAATGTGTCAATCAGTCCTTGTGGAAAATATACAATCCAGTCATTATTCAAATATTCCCTTAATATTAGGCAAAAATGCAAATATTTTCTGGTAGGTGCAGAAATAAAATAAGCAGAAACAGATGAGGTTCACACTTCCACAAGCTATATTAGTTGATGAGGCTGCCTAACAGACTGCAGGAAGGGAACTTTTATTTTTGTTCAGTATAAAATAAAACAATCCTATAATTAAGAAAAATAATGCAATAATGGCGGTTCACTAACGCTGAGACTGAAGACTCCTCATGCAATACCCAAAGGCTTTCAGGAAAATCCAGTTGTTCAGCAACCTCTGGAAAGCCGTAAGAGTGGGATGTTCTACAGTGGTGAAGGCACAAGGCTAGAAACCAGGAGACTTGTGAGTTCTAGTCCCACTTAGGCATGAAACTTTATTGAGTGACTTTAAGCTAGTCACTTTCTCTCAGCCCAGCTCACCTCACAGGTTTATTGTGGGGTAAATAAAAGGAGGAATAAATACAGGTAGTTGTTGACTTACAACAATAGATTTAGTGACCGTTCAAACTTACAGAGGCACTGAAAAAAAGTGACTTATGACCATTGTTCACATTTATGACCCTTGTGGCATTCCCCATGACCATCATCTTTTAACAACCCCATAATTCCTTGCGGGATGGAGTCTGGGCAACAGAATGGAGCTAGCAGAGTGTTTACTGGCCGGATGCCCTTCACCAGTACAGAATTTTGTTCAGCAGATATATTCTCATTGTGCCCAGAGAGAGAAATATCTGCCTCTAACTAGGATCGAACTCACAGCCTTCTGATTCTGAGGTGAGAGCTCCACCTGTAGGCCACCACAGCACTCCTAGCATTCCCCACGATCATGTGACCAAAATTCAGACGCTTGGCAACAGGTTCACATTTATGACCATTGCTGTGTCCCAAGGTCATGGAATCAATCCCCTTTTGCAACCTTTTGACAAGCAAAATTGATGGGGAAGCCAGATCCACATAACAACCATGTTACTTATCAACTGCAGATTCAGTTAACAAGTGTGGCAGGAATGGTTGTAAAATGGGGCAAAACTCACTTAACAACAGAAATGTTAGACTTAATTGTGATCATAAGTCAAGGACTACCTGTACTTTGTATGCTCACTGCCTTGAGTTACCTATAAAAACATAAAACTGGGATAAACTCAAAATAAAAAAGAGAAACTCATAGAGAATGCTTAGGGTGTTGTGCTCACCTAGCCAACTGCAATGTATTTAATAAGCTGGGGAGGACCAGGTTTTTGAGGATGGAGTCTCCACCACTTTGTTTCTCAGGATTCATCCCATGATAGGAGACCTATTTTAGAGGAGGGGGCAGTTAAGAGACAAAACACTTCACTACTACTCCAAAAAGAGTGCAGAGAAGAGCAACAAAGATGATTTGGGGACTGGAGGCTAAAACATGAAGAAGTGTTGCAGGAACTGGGTATAATGAAAAAAAGGACAAGGGGTGACATTACAGCCGTGTTCCAATATCTCAGGGGCTGCCAACGAAGAAAAGGGAGTCAAACTATTCTCCAAAGCACCTGAGGGCAAGACAAGAACCAATGTGTCATGTCCCTGGTGAAGACTGACTCCGAGGGAGAGGAGGAACAGCCAACAGGGAGTATAAGTGTGGCTCTGGAGGTTGTGGAGGAGGCTGGGGAAGGGCAGAGGCCGGCTGGGCAGTCAGAGGAGGACCCAGGCCCATCCCCTCTCCATCCCAGGGCACGCAGGGAGGAGAGGATAAGGGAGAGACGTGGTCTATTCAGGAGGAGAGGGCCTTGATCCTCTTCATGGGCTGCAGCTGTGACAACTGGATAAGAGGACGGACATGTGTATGGGCGAATGCTGGAAACAAAGCATGGAAATACCTCTAGTTTATGGTTCCTCTCTGAGTTTGGCATCCTTCCCAGTGTGTGTTATCTGTGGATGTCCTCCAGCCCGTATCTTGTCTGGTTTGTGTTGCTTTTTTCCTTCTTCATGTAACTGTTTGTGTGGGAACGTTTTTGTCTTCCGTCAAAGATATTCAGAGCTTTGAAAGAAACGGAAGAAATAACAGGGGCTTCACCTGTTTTCTGTGACTGTGTTTGTTTTGTATCCCACCCTGGGTCATCACACAATGGGTAGAAACTAGTAAAGGAGCAAAGCAACCTAGAACTAAGGAGAAATTTCCTGACAGTGAGAACAATTAACCAGTGGAACAACTTGCCTCCAGAAGTTGTGAATGCTCCAACACTGGAAGTTTTTAAGAAGCGATTGAACAACAATTTGTCTGAAGTGGTATAGGGTTTCCTGCCAAGGCAGGGGATTGGACTAGAGGACCTCCAAGGTCCCTTCCAATTCTGCTATTCTATTCTATTCTATTCTATTCTGTTCTATGTGTACTTCAACTACAAAATTATACACTGAATCATTCATTCCTCCAAAAAGAGACAAAAAAATAGACGAAAGCACCACTCCAGACTTCTGGCCTCATGAAATCAAGACTAATGAAACACCCCACTCCAGCAGTGAACTTTAACTTGTTACCATCCTTGAACCCTGTCCTGTTTTTATATCAACCTGGCTAAAAATTAATTTTTTTCCCCCCAGTCCTGTAGTATCGAAGAAAAACAGCAGTCAAATCAGACAGTGTCGTCTTGCAGTTGGAAGGAAAGTACAGCATTTAAGGAGCCAGAAACTTGGACAAGTTGGAAGGCTCTCGCTCCTGCCTATCACTTTAAATATTTTAAGGCCGATTAATTAACCTCGCAAGATAGATGGCGACACAGGCGACGTTTTTTGGAATCAAAGCATCACTTGGCGTGGGTATTTTTAAGCCGACAGACCTGAGCATATGGTCTTTCAAGAACAGAGTTTTGTGCATATGTATCCGTTCACAGAAAGAGCATTAGAAGAATGCAAGCAGTTTGCAAAGCCAGCCTAACCGTATATATGTGTGGGAGAAATAAGCGGAAATGAATCTTCACACATAAGGGGGGGGGGGAAATAAAAATGACACAGATTTATTTTCATCACTAGGGCAGACTGCCTCATAGAAACCGTGAAAGGCTGGGAGATGTAAACTTGAGAAAACAAGAAATATTTTAGTGAAATCCTTGTGAATGTATGGCAAGAAGCTAGCTTGTGTGAGCTTTCACGGTGCGGTGGGAGGGAGAGGGAAGAGATAGAATCAGAATCTTACGACCGGTAACAAATGAAGCCTACAGTCAATCTCATTCTGTTGTTTCTAATTTTCTCCGCTGTCCTTTAATTAATCTGGAGAAGATTCTCCCTTGCATTCTAAAGGATAAAGGTTTCCCTGGCAGTTGTGCATGATTCTAGGGCACAGTGCTCATCTCCATTTCTTGGCCGAGGGAACCCGCGTTGTCCGAAGACGATTTCTGTGGTCCTGTGGCCAGCATGGTTGTACGCCAAAGGGGCATGGAACCAAGTGGTACCTATTAATCTACTTGCATGTGCATGCTTTCCAACTGCTAGGTGGGCAGGAGTGTCCTGACCCAAACCTTGTTCCAAGTAAACAAACACCAAACAGAGATAAAAGCAAAACCTTTTAATGCTTCTCTGCAAATGCCATTAATTTACGGTTAAAAAAGGTATTAACAGTAATTTGTCTCTGATAAGAATGAGCCTTGCCAAGGTTGTGCAAGGCTGCCATAACCACTAGATTAAGTTGCCAAGAAATATTCCAAACATAAAGTCTCCAAACACAAACCAAGATAGTTCGAACTTCCACAAGGCATGAAGTGCAAAAACTTCTTTGCTCCCTGCAAAGAATCCCAGTCTCTCAGGCTGGCTTTTATCTCTTAAGGGCTTTTATCTCTTAAGGGAGGGACCATTACCTTGCAGCCTTACTCCCAAGTTGCCCATGCTGCTGCAACTACTCTTTCCTTCGAGCAGCCCTGCGTACACTGGGCACAGGCTCCTCGGGGGACTCTTCCTCACTGCTGCCAACCTCCACAAGCTCCGAAGGCAGCACTCCACTCCCTGATGGTCTTGGCCCCATCCCTGCGTCACACGCAGGCCCTTCATCTGAGTCCTCGTTCTCCGAGACCTCAGCCATCTGCACCTGCTGCCAGTGGAGCTGGCAACAAGGAGCTGGAGCAAATCATGGGAGCTCACCCCGTTGCATAGAGCACAGGTCTCAAACCTGAGCTACCAGCTCACCAGGTTACATGCTCAGCATCTTTATCCACTGAGCCATCTTTACCCCCTTTGCATTCTGGCAATAGATATGAATGGATGAAATAAGGATGGATCTCAATTGCAAACTGTTTTTCGGTGAGAATAAGGTACAGTAGGTCTAAAGCTATTCCTGGCTTTGCGGATTGATAAAAACTGGGCATTCTGAGTTCAGAAAAAAGATTGATTACCCATAAAACTTTCTGCAGTTGCCTCCTGTTCAGTGAAAAGTTCAAGAAAAAGGGGGGGGGGTGTTCCTTCTTCCCTTTGCGAAAATCACAAGAAAAGGCAGGTAAATAGCATTAAGCACTGTACATTGCTCCTCCTTTCCTATGAACCCTGATTAAACTGGAAAATCTCCAAAAACAGCTTTGACTCAAAGTTTATTGGCTTGATAAGAAACTAGAATGATAATTCTGTGTGCAGGGATCTTATTTTCTCTGTTCCTGAAAGTAGAATATGAATGCATGCGTAAATTCCATAAATTGAATGTGCTATCTAGCTTTTTTCCTCTTTTTAGATCCATGGCAATGTCTCCTGTTCATCCACAATCACAAAATGTACACCAATGTCAGAGTTCCTTCCAATCTACCGGTAGCCCCTCATTTTCAAATGCTACCTTTGTTCACTAATGAGCAAACAAAAAACAAAAAAACAGGGATGTTTAAGAAACAGACCTGGGAAGAAAAACAAGAGGGATCACTCTCTCTGAAATGATGTTTTCAAGTTGGATATAGAATGACTTCTTTCAGTAGATAAGACATGGCATTTTAAAGCAGAAAGCTAGACTTAAGTTTGTTTCTACAAGTGAAGAAACAAAGATCCTCCTATTGTTTTCTTTCTCAGCTTCTCACTTGCGAAATGAGCAACCAATATAGTCTTCAGCTCACAACAGTTTGTTTAGTGCAGAGGTGGGTATTCAATAGGTTCTGACCAGTTCTGGAGAGCTGGCAGTGGAAATTTTGAGTAGTTCGGAGAACCGACAAATACGGACTCTGCCTGGCCCCGCCCTCATCTCTTTTCTGCCTCCCATTGAGTCCCAGCTGATCGGCTGAGTCTTCTTTGGTTGCCGTGCACAGGAGAACGGAGCTGGAAAGCAGGTTAGTGGGGTGGAGCGGGGAGGGAATGGAGATTTTACAGTATCCTTTCCCTGACATGCCCACCAAGCCACACTCACAGAACCGGTAGTGAAAAATTTTGAATCCCACCACTGGTTTAGTGACCATTCAAAATTACGATGGCACTGAAAAAGTGACTTATGACCATTTTTCACACTTATGACTACCGCAGCATCCCTACAGTCACGTCATCAAAATTCAGAGCCACTGACATTTGTGACGGTTATGGAGTCCTGTGGTCATGTGATCTCCTTTTGCGACTGATAAGCCAATGGGAAAGTCAGATTCACTTAACAACCGTGTTACTAAATTAACAGCTGCCGTGAACTACTCTTCTGAAGTATGATCATAAACGTTGGCTGATGGCCACCGATCCCCATAAGCATAACTGCATTTAGACCAGGCAAGGCAGCAGCTTGTATAGCTGTTGTATAGCTTTCTCTTTATAGTGAGAGTTTTTCATGGAATCTATAAAAACCACCTTCACTCTGCCCTCCCTTAAAAACCTGCTGGAAGACAACATCGATCTAACAATGCGGCGTACAACCTTGAATACCCCTCCCCCCAAAAAACACTCTTGGACTTGAAATATGCGGAACTGTTGACACGACCCCACATTGCTCAACCGGGAGGCAACCCACCACCCCTTGCAAGGCTTCTAGAAAGCAGCTGGAGCCGCTTCTCAAGTTTTCAAAAGGCACGGAAGCGCTTTGGCTTCCACCACATTCACAGCGGCGAGCCAGTCGTTCTAATTCTCAGCCAAGGCTATACTTAGTTCCACCACCGTCTCCACTTTTGCAGATCAGACATTCCAGCTGCCTCCCTGCACAACACGAAGCGAACCTGAAGCTAGAAATTCTCCTAACTTGTTGACATCCCCTAGAAAGTTGAGAAGTTGCACAGCTACATGTGCGTGTGTCTTTTCGAACCCAGAATTATAGGTACTCCTCAAACGTACCACCACAGTGGAGCCCCACAATTCTGTTGTTGAGTTTTGTCCCATTTTACCTTTGAAGCCATAGGCCTTAAGTGAATGCTGTTGTTAAGTCAGTCACACGGCTGTTTAGTGAATCTGGCTTCCCCATTGGATTTTGCTTCTCAGAAAGTCGCAAAAGGGGATCACAGGTCCCTGGGAAAACTGCAACCATCGTAACACGAGCCAGTTGCCACCCGTCTGAATTTCAGTGCCATTGTAACTTTGCATGCTCACTGAATGAACTGTTGTAAGTCAAGTCACCTGGATATGCCAGCAACATCCCTGACCTTTTCAGCATCTCTATGCACGTGATCAAAAATTCAGATACTTTGTGATGACACGGAGCATGGCACAAAGACAACTCAGCCAGATAATAAGTAGGGGTCCCTTTATTAGCTCCAACTTTGCCCCCAATGTCCCAGTTACCTTCCGGTTTGGAGAAAAACTTTCCCAGGCACCTGCAACAGCCTTTGGCTGCAAATATTCCACTCCAAAACGTTGTAAACAGAAAAGTTTAAACTATAAATCCAGCAAAGCAAGATAAAGGAATAAATCCGGCAGGGCATGATAAGGAGGTCCAGAAGTGAAGTAACACAGCAGTAAATCAAACCAGTTGGGAGGATGCCAGGAACTCAGATAACAGCAGCCAACACTCGATGAACTCAGTGTTTGTTCCCAACAAATGCCCCTCCCATCTGCCTCTCTTTTACACTCCATTCCCAGGTGTGCCCTGTGAAGGGAATCAGGGCCTTTTCCTCCCCTGTAAGCCATGCACCCCGTTGCTCTTTTCTCCATTCCTCTCTGCGTGCCCTAGGATGAAGAGTGGGTGGGCCTGGGTCTTCCTCTGAACTCCCTTTCCCTTGTTCTACCTCTCCCCTGCTCTGCCCAGCCGGACTTTGCCCTTCTCCAGTTTCCTCCACAGCCAACAGAGCCATTCTCTCTGCTCCCTGTCAGCTGTTCATCTTCCTCCTCAGATTCAGACTCCGACAGGAGCCATAACACACTTGGCAACTGGTCCATATTTATGACGGTTGCAGTATCCCTGGGTCCCGGGATCTCCTTTTGCGACCTCCTGATAAGGAAAGTCAACAGGGGAAGCCAGATTCAGTTAGTAACTGTGTTAAAATGATCGTAAAAAGGAGCAAACCTCACTCCACAAGTGCCTCGCTTAATCAACATGAGTTTTAGGTTCCATTGTTGCCTTAAGTCAAGGACTAACTGTTATAACTATACACACTGGTTTCAAAAAGAGTTGGAATACTGCTAAGCAGTAGTTTAACTAGTGGGTGGTTCCTACTCCCCAACCACATTTTGATTTCTCCTAAAGTCCAAGCACATCCAGCCCCACTTGACTTCAGTTACATGTTGCTAATCTTATAATAAAGTGTTTCTCTCTGGTAGTTAAATCCTCTCCATTCTCAACCTTCAGCCATTCTGACATCCATTACAAAGTGCCATTACCAAAGACTGCATTTTATTTAAAAAAAAAAAATATGAGAGATACATATGAGCATTTACAAAGGATTAAAATCAACAACCAGGCTGTAAACTCAAATCTGCGAAGAGGTTTATTTGCCATGGCTAACTGCAACCAGCGCATTGTTGGGTTAGGGCAAAACCTCTCTCTCTTTTCTTTTTTTTCTTCAATCAGCACATCCAAAAGAACTCTTTCCTTAGCAGCAATCCAAGCACATCCCTGTTGGAGGTGGCTGGTATATTCGAAGAGTTCATAGAAAGACAAGACATTCCATTAAAAAGAAAAGAAAACCCAGTTTTCAAATCTAGTCGGTTTCTTCCATTAAAAATAGACAAAGGAATTTTTTTTCCCCTCCCCCCATTCTGGCATGAATCTGGAGTCATTGTCAGCCTCAGACGACAATACAGAATTGTGAAAATAAAAATATAGGACGAGGGAGTTGTGTGTCTTTTTTAAAAGAAAGCAGCAGATCAGGAGAAGGAGCAGCTTCCATAGCTTTAGCTATTTCAAGGTCTGAAAGAGTTTCTTGCTGCTCTGAGGTGGGGTGAGAACACCTGTGGGCAAAGGAGAACACCTGTTTTTCTCAGCTAACGTGGCTTGTTTGGATCGAGCTTTGTCCTGGAAGAGAAGAATACCAAAAGGGAACCGTTACTCACTCATTCAAGTGCACGGATTGATTGCACAGCTATGAGATTTGCAAAGCACCCTGCTTTACAGATACAAATGAAAAGATAGTCCCAAAGGTGCTCTTTTTTTCCCAAGAGGACTTTCTGGTTTTCTCTTTTGAAGACGTTTCCCTTCTCATCCAAGAAGCTTCTTCAGCTCTGACTGGATGGTGGGGAATGGAAGGATTTATATTCCTTGCAGACCGCTGGTCATTTGCATCCTTGTAGAGGAGCGTTGAGGCCACTTGGAGGTTTCCCTGTGTCCTCAGGGCCACTGCTCCTGGTTCCTGCAATTTTTCTTTTTTGTCTCTGGAAACCCATTCCTACTCCCACACCATTCAAAGGGTGTTCATCCCAAATTTTATAGCTGAAAGTCTGTAGAGATTCTCAGCCATCCATGTCATGATTGTCCCAAAGGTGCTTTTTTTCAGGAGGCAACTGGAATTTCTTGTTTTTTGCTTTGAAGACGTTTTGCTTCTCACCCAAGAAGCTTCTTCAGCTCTGACTGGGTGGTGGGGAATGGAAGGATTTAGACTCCTTGCAGACAAACTAATCATTTGCATTCTTTTAGCGAGTCCACATTTTGGACAGAGAAGACTTCTGGTTTGAAAGATGGAGTCAAAGAAGCCATCTATGTCAAAATTGAACAGCCCTCTCTCAGCAGAGGCAGGGATACGACATCATCTATCTCCAATCTATAACACAGTCCTTTCAACAGTTCTCCACACCCTGAAGGCTCCACACCCTGATGGGGACCCTGATGACACAAACAAATCTCCAAGCAGCCTCAACAATCCTCTAAAAGGATGCAAATGACCAGCTGTCTGCAAGGGGTATAAATTCCTCCATTTTCCAACATCCAGTCAGAGCTGAAGAAACTTCTTGGATGAGAAGCGAAACCTCTTCAAAGAAAAACCAGAAAATCCAGTTGCCTCTTGAAAAAGCACCTTTGGGACAACCGTGGCCTGGATGACTGAGAAGCTCCATTACAAATGAAAATGTAAGTAACAACAAAGCAAAGCCACAATTGATGCCTTACTACCCCATTGTGTATTTGTTTTTTATTTTATACATCTGTCTGTCTGTCTGTCTGTCTGTCTGTCTATCTATCTCATAATATAATTATATTTTATTATGTTAATATAATATAGCCAGAACAAGTTGGGGTTCTTCTCATTAGTCCTCAACTTACAACATGAACAGAGCCTGCCTGTTTACTGTCATAAGCCATGACAGCCATAAAAAGTGCCCTCATGTGACCAAACCCATTTTTTAATTTCCTTTATTATCATTATCGAATGCTGCAATCATTAAGCGAACTTGTTCTTTTTTTTTAATTGTTTGCTATTGGACTTTTTTTTGCCAAAAACTGGAAGGAAATGCAGTAAAAAAACATGCAGGTGCATCACAAATGTGCCTTCAGGACCAAAATACAATGAAAACTTGTTCTGAACAGTCTTAAAAGGGCCCATTGCAAACATTACCATTTCTAGATTCACACACTGCACTATGCACCAATTTAGTTTAAGTTATGATTTATTACACAAATTACAACTGGCTGGTTTAGTATAACACACCTGCAAACTGTGGTTTATAAAACCCCCCAAAAAGGACTGCATTCATACCACAAACTAGCTAAATTGCATAAAATGCATTATGGGTTAATGTGCTGCACGTTGGAAATACACCATTTCTCCATCAGAAATAAAGTTGCACATAGAAACCACAATTTATATGAAGGTAGTCCTCAACTTACGATCACAACTGGGACTGGAGTTTTTTGTCGCTAGGCGAGGCAGTTTATTAAGTGAATTGAGCCCGATCTTACACCTTTTTGCTGTGGTCATTCAGAAAATTCCTAGTCATTAAGTGAATCATGCAATCAGTAAGCGAATCCAGCTTCCACTCTTTTGACTCTGCTTATCAGAGGCCAACTGAGATCAGAAACAGAAACCCTGGGATACTGCAATCATCGTAAATACATGCTGGTTGCCAAACTCCCAAATTTTGATCATGTGATCATGGGGATGCTGTGGAGGGGTGCAGTGGCTTGGAGGTTGAGCTCTCACCTCACAATCAGGAGGCTGTGAGTTCGATCCTAGGTAGAGGCAGATATTACTCTCTCTGGGCACGATGAGAATATATCTGCTGAACAAAACTCCGTACTGGTGACAGGAAGAGCATCCGGCCAGTAAACACTCTACTAGCTCCATTCAGTTGCCCAGACGCCACCCCGCAAGGGATTACGGGGTCATTAAAAGATAATGATGATAATGGGGGGGATGCCGTGATGGTTTTAAATGTGAGTACCAGTTGTAAGCCTCATCGCTACTTCCAACGATCGCTAAACAAATGGTTAATAAGTAAGTGGAGGACTACCAGTAATTAACAACTTTTTCGGGTTCAGTGTTAACTTACCAGCAAATCGAAGGTGTTTATGTGCGTTTGTATATTGTGCAAATCTTCGGAAGGGATTCCTCTGAAGTGCTTCAGCACCGAACTCCCCACTTCCTTGATAGCCATCGCAAAGGGAACCATCCATTTCACGCATTTCTCAATGTCGCTCAGTTCATATCCTGGGAAAAATATCAACCCCGAGACAAAATTCCCGTCTCTTCAATGGCAGGGGTCGCCAACCTTTTCGACCTCAGGGACCACCAAACTCATAATTTTAAATCCCACAGACCACTAATATGAATTTTGACTGACGGTGGCTTGCTGACATTGGTGGGAGAGGAGAGAGAGAGAGAGAGAGAGAGAGAGGAGGGAAGGGAGGGAGGGAGGGAGGGAGGAGGGGAGGGAGAGAGGAGATAGAGATATCCGATCTAACCTCAGGGGCTGGCAGTGATGTATTCATTCTCTCCCTCCCCCCCCCGACACACACACATCCCCTCCAAGGCAGCCACATTCCAACCTGTCTTTCAGCTCCCTTCTCAGGGGGAGAGAGAGAGAGAGAGAGAGAGAGAGAGAGAGAGAGAGAGAGAGAGACGGTATCCTGCAATCCCAAATAAAGAACGATTGGTAGGAAAATGGAGTGGGGGAGTTTCCTGCAGACATTTTTTGGGGATTTTCCCAGTGTCTCAGCAGAAAAAAGAAGCAGCAGCAGAGACCGTGGAAAATCCCCCCAAAAAGTTTGCAGGACAGGAAAATTCCCCACCCTGTTTTCCTACCGATCGATCATTCTCTATTTGGGATCACAGGATACCATCTCCAGCTCCGTTCTTGGGGGAGGAGGAGGAGGAGAGAGACAGACTTTTGGCTTCATGCAAGGAAAGCAGCAGAAGCAGCAGAAGTCTCTCCCAAACTCCGCCAGAATGGTGCAGCCTCTTGGAGCAGGAGGCCTTGCAGGGTCCCAAAGACTCATTGCTGGCAAAGTTTAGGGGAGAGAAAGACTTTTGCTGCTCTCCTTGCGTGCAGCCAAAAGCAGAAGAAAGATACAGTTGCAGCCCAGTGGCCAGGCCAGGCACATGGAGTGTGTGGAGCAAGTCCCTCCCTCTTCCCTTTCCCCCTCCTCTCACTACCTCGTGTTGTTTGCAATGTAAGCGACGCATGCCTTGTGTTCCTGCTCAGCCTGGATTAATTGCTTTGGTGGTGACATTTCTCTGTGGACCACCAAAATTTTCTCGCAGACCACCAATGATCCCCGGCCCCCTGGTTGGCAACCATTGTTCTATACTGCTTTTACTTCCCAGTCCTGAATGTACATAACCTTACACAACGCCTTACCCGAAACCCGCTGCATCAACTCGCAGGAGGAGAAGTGATACAACGCGGACGCAGCCAGGACCCCGTACGGGTGCTCCAAGCATCCCACATCAAGGACACACAGGTCCAAAAGCTGAGAAAAAAGAAGAGCGTCAATGATCAAGAAGACCCCATTTCAGGCTGGGAGAGGAAACCTTTCGCAGCAAGGTTCTACATCATTACCTCTGCTACTTGCACGAATATCTCTTGGGAATACTGGGGCAGCAGCATCTCACAAATCTCATTTAAATAGGCGACCTGCATGTATATATTTAGCCAGGACACGATCGTCAGGGGACTCAGGTTCCAATCCAATGCCTGGAACAAGAAGAAAAGATATGCTGGGGCAAGATAACTGAGTTAACTGTTCAGTAAGTGTGAGAGGGATCTTGGAGTCTTCGTGGACAACCAGATAAAAATGAGCCAGCAGTGTGCAGCAGCAGCCAAAAAAGCCAATGCAATCCTAAGTTGCATTAACATTGGGATACAATCCAAGATCAAGTGAGGTACTGGTACCACTCTATAAGGCCTTGGTAAGACCACACCTGGAATACTGCATCTAGTTTTGGCCACCACATTATAAAAAATATTGTTGAAACTCTAGAAAGAGTGCAGAGAACAGCAACCAGGATAATGAGGGGACTGGAGACTAACATACAATGAATGGTTGCAGGAACTGGGCATGGCTAGTCCGGCGAAGAGAATGACCAGGGGAGACAGGATACCCTTCTTCCAATATTTGAGGGGCTGCCACAGAGACAAAGGGGTCAAGCTATTTTCTAAAGCACCTGAAGGCCAAACAAGGAATAATGGATGGTAACTGAACAAGGAGGGATTCAATCTGGAAACAAGGAGAAACTTTCCGACAGTGAGAACAATCAACCAATGGAACAGCTTTTGCTTTTGGAAGTTGTGGGAACACCATCACTTCAAAAGAGACTGGACTCCCATCCATCAGAAATGGTGTAGGGTCTCCCACTTGGGTGGGGGGTTGGACTAGATGACCTATAAGGTTCCTTCCAACTCTGATTATCTGTTATCTGTTAAGGTGGACATGCTCTGTATCAGGGGTGTCAAACTCGATTTCACTGAGGACTGCATCAGGGTTGTGTTTGACCGTAGGGAGGCCAGGGTGGATGGGGCCACTTGATGCCACTCGTGTTGAGGGCACCTGTGGTGTCCTGAGCACTCTGCCAGCAAAAACGGGCTCCCGAGCTCCGTTTTAGGCTGCAACTGCCTCCTGCAACTCTCTGCCAGTGAAAACGGAACTCGGGAGGGCTGCACGTGGCCCTCCTATCAACTCATAAAGCATTCCTATGCCTGTTTTAGTAGTTGCCATTTAAAAAAAGGGGGGGGAGAGAGAGGAAGGAAATCTGGAAGAGCAGTGCAGCACAGCGGAAGTACATTCCAACTCTTTATCTTTAAAAGTGTCATGAATCTGATTCTGAGGGAGAGGTGGAACAGCTGACAGGGAGTGGGAGTGTGGAGGAAACTGGAGAAGGGCACAGTCTGGCTGGGCATTCAGAGGAAGACCCAGGCCCACCCCCTCATCCTAGGGCATGCAGGGAGGAAGAGAGAAGGGAGCAATATGGGTTACGGGGGAGAAAAGGGCCCTGATTCCCTTCATTAGTTGCAGCTGGGAAAACAGGATTTAAAAAGGACGGTTGCACACAGCAGCTTGCTGGAAGCAAAGAGTGATTTCTCCTGATTTGTCAAGTCTTATCTGGGTTCTGGCAACCTCCCAACTGTGTTTCATTATCTTTTGAAGTTTGCAATTCCTTATCCTGCCCTGTCTCGATAATTGCTGCAGCGTGGTTTGCGTTGGGTTTATATTTATAATCTATATGTACTTTGGGTTCAGACTGAATTTCTTCCCTTTAAAAATTGTTCTTGGGAGTTTTCTTTTCTCCAGCTGATGATAACTGGACATTGGGGGCCAAGTTGGAGGTATTAAAGGGATGCTACTTACTTTTATGACTTTGTTGCTTTTGTGCCATGCCCTGGGTCATCACAAAAAGATTGTAACTAAAATACCAGAGTTTTTACCCACAAATATATTTAATTGGAGAACGTGAATGATGACACCCAGCTCGTGAACATACTCAATGGGAGAATCTGGTTTATGAGACACCCAGGGGGGAAGGGAGGAAACAGGGTCAAAGGTGACAGTAAATTACATATGCAGAGTTGGCTTAATAGAGGGCAGCACCAGTATGTCACCTTTAATAAATCCTTTTAAGTTTTTGAAGTTTGGCTCGAGAATCATGATTTAATTAGGGCGATTGCTGGAATCCTGATACCTCCCAAGCTCTATTTTCACTGGTAGAGGCACCACGGGCCAGTCCTTCGCTGTTTCCAGGCAAGCCCCATGGGCCAAATCTAAGCATCCTGCAGGCTGGATTTGGCCCACTGGCTTTGAGTTTGACATCCCTGCTCTATACCTTTCCAAAGGAAAACTGCAGTGGAATTAAGATAGACAACCTATTTAAAGCTACAAAGAGTCCTATTCCAGGCAAATTCTAAAGCTCTTTCATGGAGATGCAACATAACTATCTATTTGGCATCTAAAGAGTCCATTCACCCATCTGTACATTTCCATATGCAACTGCAGGGCTGTCCAACCTTGGCAACTTTAAGACCTGTGGATTTCAACTTCAACATGCTGGCTGAGGAATTCTGGGACTTCAAGTCTCAAAGTTGCTAACACTGGACACACCCCAGTCAACTGGAAAGCATGCAGGTTCATTTTTTGAGCTCAGATGCTTAAAAGCACTGAAGTCTGACTCATGAAATCAGGGCAAAAGCTGATGATACTTTAAAGTGAAATGTGTATTTATATAAAGGTGGAATTTGGAGAGGCAATCTTGAAAGCAACTCTCTGAAGTGAGTTTTCTCATTCTTTCTGTATTGCAGGATAAAACTTTTAGAAGCATCTTTGCACTGTTGCACCAACACTGACAGAGTAAGCCACTAGTATATAAAAATAAGAGCAAACCCTAGCACTGATATTACCTAGCTGGGTAATGAAACATCTGCAAAAAAGCAACCAAGCTCATAGAGCAACAAGGACCCCATAGTTCAACCTGAGTTATTAGATATTCTATCGGCACAGTTGCTTTTCTTCAATTCTTTCAAAAACGCTCGTACAGTCTTACCAACCTTCATAATAATGAGTTCCATGCTAATAATGTCTTCTTCTGTGCAAGCACCATCAGTGACATAGGCAAACTGATGAAGCTTTGGTGGGTAGATCTCCTGCAATAAAGAAGAGAATCAATATATTGGCCTATTCTGTTTTCTGAAAAGATGGCAAACTGGTAAAGCCAGACGGTTAACTCTCATGGATTTACATTTTGGATAATGAAACTATTTTAACATTAAAAGGAGTTTTTCTGAGCCTTCACCAATTAAAGACAACCATAACAAATAACACAGAATAGCAGCTTTATATAACCTGGCCCTTGTCAAGTACAAAAATGTCTTAAAGCAGCCAAGGTGCATCAATTTTTGTTAAAGAAGCCATCAAACCAAAACAGCACTGCTTTTTTCCCTGCACGTTCTTCAACTGGATGTATTTTCTACTTTTTTCTTCTCCCTGGGAAACTCTGGGAGTGGAAGTACACCCACTTTAACTTTGCCAATTTGAAAAACACTGCTCTGCAGCATGGCTCAAGTATTGAGGAGCGAGATTTTTACCTCCAGTTTAGCAGCAATAAATAAAGATGATACCCCAATCAGCTGAAGGAGAGTCTTTACAACGTTCTGTTGTGTTGCCATAAACCGATCGAAGAAATCCTGAGCTAAATAAAATGTCTCTCTATGAAGTCTGTGGACCTCACAAACCTGCAACACACAAATGGAACAATGCTCCTTTATGGCAACATGACTCTGGAATTGTTTAGAAATCCATAGGAATGCATGTTAAGACAGCAAATTAGGGCTACATTTGCCTTCTCTGTAACACAAATACATTCTTGCACCTCAACTGCAATTTACTCTTTCAAGTGAAGTTGCTTGTTGATCTTTTTCAGAGTTCAATAAATAAATATAGGTAGTCCTTGCTTAGCAACAATTGGAACCAGCAACTTCATCACAAAGGATCATAGTCATTAAGAGAAAAATCACGTGACTGCAAATTGTGATTTTATTTCCCTATTAATTCTGCTTGTTGCAAACTGATGGGGTGCAAATAGTGACCACAGGATGCTATAACAGTCATCCACGTCAGGATTGAACACACAAAGTGTGAATGGTTGCTAAACGAGGCAGTCACGAATTGTAGGCTACCTGTATTTCAACAATTTTTTGTGTTCACAGAAATAACCACATGGACTACATCAGCATGTTACACTAAGGTGTTCCCCATCCCATAAGGCAGCTGGCAAGAGTCCAGAGTAGAGTGGAACATAGATTTATTCTTGGAGAAAGTATAAATTTTGGTGGGGATTATTTTGCAATGGCAGTGAGACCATCAAGAATCTTACTTCAACTTTTTATTTCCTTTTGGAACCAATCATGAGATCAGGATTCCTCGAAATGGTCGATATTGGACCCAAGGTTTAATGGGACTATCCAAGGAGTTGAGAGTCAATAAATGATGGAAGGTTAATTGGGGTCAATTAATCTTTTGGGCCTCTGAGAGCTTCACGGCAGCTCCATGTTTTGAAGGTAAGGTGGCTACTGGCCACTCAGTGTTTACCCAGAGTTGGAAATGGCTAGCCGCTAGCAAAAAGCAGCCTTGAGTATATTATTGTTGAGATGATCGTTTATAACAGGGGTGTCCAACCTTGGCCACTTTAAGACTTGTGGACTTCAACTCCCAGAATTCCCATGGCTTGCTGGAGAATTCTTGGTGCTGAAGTCCGCAGGTCTTCAAAGTTGTCAAGATGAACATGCCTGATTTATAGTGTTATTAGTTTCATATAAGAAATGCTTGTGGATCAATGAACAACATCAAAAGCTGAAGGGTTTGATTAGATGCACCTTTCAAACTATGGGGAACAAAACAAGGTAGCAAGCCCCACAGATAAAACCATACGGCGAGAATGACAAACCTCGAGAATAACCCCAAAATAGACAATTAAATCAGCCTTGTATATTTGCAGGAACAAAACCACATCTCACCTCCATTAGCCAATCTAGGAGAATTACTCGCATTTTAGGTTCCAAGAGCGGATGCTTTTCCATATAAAGTTTATCTCTTGCGTACTTCTGTTCCTTATTGAGCATGTTTTGCCATAGTTCATCTCTATTCACCCAACTACCAAAAAGAAAAAAAAACATGAAAACAGAGCTGGATTAAACTTTCCACCATTTCTGAATCTCTCCTTCAGCATCTCATGGAAATTAAGAGACTCTGCAGCCAATTGCTGAATGGAAGCAAAAACTACCTTGGATTCTCAAAATGACAAAGTCATTTTCAAGCCACCAAATACATAGGATTTAAAGGCCCTGTCACACTGCCCAACGGATGCAAAAGGTTAGTAAAAAGGACCAGACGAGCAAAATGTTCCATCACATTGTTATCCCGCTCTCAAAAAGGGGCAAAAATTTGCATAACCGGAGCGGATAACACGGACGTGGGGAGGACCAGGCGGCGATGCAAAGCGGATGCGGAACGGAGAAGCGGATGCAGAGCGGACACCGAGTGGATGAAGCGGATGCAAAAGCGCGAAGCCTAACGGATGCCTAGCGTTAATTTGCACATGTGGGAGGATTATATTGCGTCAGGCCCCGCGGATATAAGGGAAGCAGCTCGGAGCAGGTCGCCATTCAGAGGAAAGCAACCTGCTGCCCGGATGGATTGACAGCCTTGCCTGCCCTGCCTGCTATGCCTGCAAGCCTTGCTGCCAGCCTTGCTGCCAGGCCTCCCTGCCAGCCTTCTGCCTGCCTTGGTTCATGTCTGCCTGCCAGCCTTCCTGCCAGCCTTGGGTGCCTGCCTCCCTGCGAGCCTTTGGTGCTTGCCCAGCCTTCCTTGCCAAGCCACTTTGTGCCTGCCTCCCTGCCAGCCTCACGCTGCCAGCGCAGCAAACCCCACCACCATGCTTTGAAAGCACAGGCAAGAGCACTCAGCCATCTGCTGCCAGTCCCTTGCAAGAGGGACAGGGCTACTATCCCACCCCCTGGCCCTCACTCTGGTTTCTGACTGGGGCATTCCTGCAACACTGGCCAATCGCTCTTCTGGGGCTGCGGGCATTCTGCCTGCTTTCTGCTTCTGGAGGAGTCTAAATGGACCAAGCACTCCAGACACCAGCCACCTCCACAGCACCCTGCACCCTTTCACCCCTGCAGCACTGAGCGACCAAGAGGAGTTCCAGAGACTCATTTTTTGTCTCTTATAGCTTGGTTGTTTACATAAAGTCTTATTTTTGATTCCACACTTGCTTCATTTCTTTTTTTTAATAGTCTTTGCTGCGAAACTTTTTAGAAAATGGTTTAAGCCTTTGCAATGCTTGTGGAGCAATGGGCTTAAGATACCGCAGGTGGTGGGCAGAGGGATTACCTTTTGGGAATGGGTAATAGCTGGGGGATAGATAAAACCTCCAAGTTGGCAAAGCTTAGTGCGGACTGTATGCGTCCACCCTCCCAGGTGGCACACACTATGTCCTTTATTATCAATAACAAATATAATTCAATCATCCCACACATGTCAACATAAACCACAACTCTTTTATTAAATGCCTGTTCATTGTAATAAGCCAACCAAACATTACAGGGAACAATCTCCATCAGTGTGATGAGACAGGCTGAAGGAAGATCCATTAACGCACCCTCTACCATCCTGTCTTTGCCACTCCACTGCTCCAAGCTGGGGAGTTGCCACCAGTGTCTCAGGAGGGTTGTCGCTGCTTCTTCCCTTCACATGAGGCTCTGTTGAGGGCCCTGCACATCCTCCATGTCTATCAGGTTTCGCCCTCCTCCATTTCCCCAGGCTCCATGTCCCACTGCCTTGCTTGGAGGTCCACGAGGCCTGTTCTGCAAGACCTGGGTAGCGGTGCGCAGGATTGTGGCAGGATGCAGCAAGCTTTCCATGCATCCTCCTCACGGTCTCTGGGCCAATGCTGCATGGTGGTGAGAAGTACCTGGAAACCTGTTGGCTCAGGATGCACAAAGGCGGTTCCTCCACTCACTCCGCCCTTGCCCTGGACAGCTACCACTGTAATAGTGAAGAATCCTCAATCTTCATGGGTAGGATCATCTGGAGGATGTAGAAGTAGGACAATTTATGAGGGATAAGGTCTGAGGAGAGAAGAGAGTCATCCCCACGATGAAGTAGGGCACATCTTGCGTGTCGTTGGCAGGGTCTGGATCTGGAAGCCCACGATGAGGTTGCTTCCAGCTCCTCCTTGAGGGACTGGCCGTTGTATACCTGGGCATCTGAAGATGAGCCACTGCCTGAAAGGCTCGATGCTACATGAACTTGTAGTCAGCATCGACCATGGCGAAGAGGATGATGCTGACAGAAGCCCTTTGTAGTTGAAATAATGGTGGACCCGACCTGAGGCTGGCGCTATTGCAGGCCACTGTGCTTCCCATCGGATGACTCCCAACGGTGTGTGGGATAGTCCACCTCCTGATACCACTGCTCTGCAACTTCTTCAAATCCATCCTATCTTCAGGCTGCGAGGGGCACTGGAGGAGCTCCTCCTTTGTATTTTCGATGATGGCCTGCACCACTTCTCTGAGCACAATGCTGATGTGTTGTGTGGCACCCTCCCAGCCGTACTTGCATTGCTTCCTGTAGGTGGTCCCTGAGGGCCAGGTGGCGCAGAGTGAGTGCCACCTTGAGCCCATGGTTCCAGGCTGGGCCGGAAGTTGGTGTCTTGCCTTGTGTCAACACTGGGTGTCAAGCCGCTCCGCAAACTTCGTTCAAACATGCTGGAGGCCATCCTCATGAAGTTCTTGGAAGCCCTGCACGAGTGTCTTTGTTCCTTGGCTCCACCATCAGCTTGTTTGTTACAGAGTCCGTCCTCTGCTCTTCTGGTGAAACCATCTTCGGACCCAGACTCTTCTTGGCCGCCTCTTTTTCTTCCCGTAGTGAGCTCACAGAGCCTGTTAAATGGCCTTCACACTGTTGCCAGAAGGTATTGGTGGCTGCCAAAAGGACTTTTCCCAATCCACGTATGGACATACTGGGATCCTGTGTGAGAGAGGGAAGTAGGCAGGAATTGAAGGCTGCAGAGGGTCCGCACCGCAGGGCTACTGTTTCTTGAAAAGTGAAGATCCAGGTGAGCTTGGCTCCCCATCTTTTATAGGCGTATGTATGGTGTCCCTTTGCATCCTCAATAGGCATCCTCTAGGCATCACATTAGCTAGACATTCCCTTAATTATCCCCAGTAAGGTCCCCCCTACTACAAATCTTTTTTTCCGTTTTAAACGGCTTCTGTTTCGCTTAGGCATCCTGTTCATGCATCTCGTTCTGTGCTCCGTTTCGCTTCCTCCCTGGCGTCCGACCGGCAATGCGAAGTGCTTGCGGTGATGCACAGGCGGATGCCTTGCGGACTTATCAGCAGATGCGTTAGCAGATGCAGAACGGACGAATTGGCATACATTTTACCGGCAAAAGTTTTGAGCAGTCTCAAAAGCTTCCTTAAGACGCGATGAAATGTCAATAGACAGATGCTGGACGGATAGAGAGAGAAGCAAAACGGAGGCAGTGAGTACAGGAACGGAATACATCGCGTTAAACCAACAGTGGCAAGGCTTTTTTGTCCCGTTTTCATCCTCTTTTCATCCGTTGGTGCAGTGTGACAGGGGCTTAAGGTACTTTTAAAAAGCTTAGAATATCTCCAAGCCTCATAGATAAACTTCGGTCTTCTGGTTCACTCTCGTAATTGCACCCCAAAATGGAAAAGTTAAAAAATGCTTCAGTTTCTCCTCACCTGAATTAAGCAGTTTAATAACTCACAGAAAAAAAAAAAAAAAAACAGCAGATACCAAAATGATGAGAAACGTACCCCAAAACAGGCAAAGGTGTCTCCCGAGCCAAAACCAGCCTTTGATGTTTAGAAGTTGCAACGTTTGCATTCTCAAGTTCTTCATCTTTCTCTGGTGTAGGGATCAGCAAGTGTGAATAAGGACATGCAACATAATTTGACTATTTAAAGAAAAACAACAGCACAGAGTCAAAGTTCAAAGTTCCAAAGAGGTTTACTGAACTACAGATTAATTTCCCAACAATTACAAGTCCTGACAAGTTTACAAGTTAAAGATTGGGGTTTCTTTACTCTATAACTGTTTCTCCAATGTGATTGTTTACAAGGGGGGGTTATTTCTGCTTATGTTCCCATCTCAAAAAACTTTGGTGACTTCAAGAGAACAGTAAAGTCATCAGAATAGCAGCTTATATAGTTAAGAAAACTTGCCACACTGGAAATTGCTTCACTGGACAAAAAGACATTCTGCATGAAGGAAAATGGGCCTTTTGCTTTAGAATCTCATCTGCTTATTTTCCATCTGATGGCAAAACTCCATTGTGATGGAGATAAATAAAATACAGAGGAAGAAAACATATGAAAGTTCCAAACTGCTACTTCTGATATATTTTAATGGTAAATAAACTTTGAAAGAGTAAGAACGCAATCTCTCCTCTCTTTTTTCCTTAAAACATTGTTTTCATTCAGTGCATGTACAAGCCAGACACAAATATATGAATTTAGCCATCTCAAGATTATACTGCTATGTACCGAAGGAATTGCAGGTGCTGACTGTAATCCAGCATCTATGCTAATCTTTACATTTTGAAAATACGTGCTCTGAATGCATGATGCGCTATTAGCATGCCAAAAAGGGCCATACATTAATCCTTGCAAGGGATTTAAGACCAAACAAATAAGCCAGATGCCTTTGTGACCCACAGTGAATCACAGAAGTCCCTGATAATTGAAGTTGTAGGGATGTCCAATATTTTTTTCATTTCAAAAAAAAACAGTTCACATTTGTTGCATTGTAAAGTATTTTAATTTGATAGACAGTCATTTAAACAGGAATGTTTCCTTTGGGGTGGTGAAGTTTCCTCACCAACACCCACCACTGTGTACTGCTCTGAAACAAAAAAATTCTTTACTTTTTAATTGAAGAGGCAGGTCAATTCACTCTCCTGCCCCTAGCTCTCATTCTAGTCTTAAACGAAGATGCAGTTTACAAGGTAAAGATTATTTCTGCTATGGGAGGCTACAGGCACTACAAAAAGTGATCCTAAACTATTCCTATGTACCAAGGGTCTTCAAACCTGGCAAGTTTAAGACTTCTGGACTTCAACTCCCAAAATTCCTGAGCTAACATCACTGGAGGAGAAATTCTGAGAGTTAGTCCACAAATCTTAAAGCTGTCAAGTTTGAAGACCCCTGCTATATACCTTCAAAAGTTTTGAGAAGTTGCCAAAACTTTCTGCTTCATATTTTCAATGAAACTGACCTAAAACTCCAGATCATTTCATTGGCTTTTTGATAAAATTTAAGCCATCAAAGAAGGCATCCTAAATTAATAAAACTTGCATTTGCAAAAGATGCCATGTAATTTTTTAAGAGTTGCAAGACTCGTATGTTCGATGCAAGCTCTGGTTTTGTATACTGTACACCGAAAGAAAACGGAAGGTTAAAAAAGTTATGAAAGCCCTGTCTATAATTGCCACATATTATCTAAGTATTTTGCAAACACAATTACTGTTCTGCTCGATACATGATAGCATCATTAAAAGGGCACATACTTGAAAGAAGCTGCGCATAAGAATTGCAGCATTCATTGGCTATACTCGCCAAAGAACTTGGTGGCCCAAATATTTTTAAAATACATGTTCCTTATACATATATTGTACTTATGTATACATGTGTACATGCATACTTACGCATTGCCTTTTTTAAGGAATAGAACAACTTGTGACTTAGTATTGCAATCAACTTGTGACTTAGTATTGCAATATTGAGATACACAGCAATATATAATATTAAGACACAAGTTGATTATATCCACTGAAACAGATGCCTGTTTAATGAGTAGCAAAATGGGCCAGAGGAAAGGAACAGATGAAATAAATCTCGCAATGTCTTTTCAAACAGAATTAAATCCATATTTAATAAACGCAGAACACCAGCAAGTGTTATTTTCATTTGAGAAAGCTCAAGAGTTAATATCATAAGGTCTGACTGACAATTAGACTAGTTTATTCTGGTCAAAGTCAATCCATAACCAAGAGCATTTTTTTGCTGTAAGAGCATTGTATTAATTAATTTTCCACAGTAGCACATGCTACCTAATTTGCAGCAGATTTTAGGCAGCTTACTACCAGCAAGAGAAAATGCAAATTAAAAACATTAGGATAACCTAAACATCATGCCAACCCAAACAATCAGATATCAGAAAAAAGGTGGATACAAAAATTGAATAACAATGGTATTTTGCAGATTTATGCACCAAAAGAGTAACATTTCATGCCTATGAAGGAACTTCCCATCCATGAAAACTTCGTCACAGTACGTGTAGTTGCGTTAAAGTGCTAAAATTACCTGACTTTCATTTGATTTCCTGTTGGTTGTATTTATACTGGAATCTTCATCTGGATCTTGTAAAAACTGAAAGAAAAGAGTAATTCGGGACTAAGATTTGCAATGTAAAAATAGGATAGATGTACTACTGAAATTAGATTTTATTATACTTGACCCAAGTCCCTTCAGCTGACTTTGAAACATCGCTTGTTATCATAGTTAAAAAGTAGTTATTTCAAGGGCTACTACTTTGGTATCCATTGCCTCACTTCAGATGATTTGCTACTTTCTCTTAAGTACAAAAACAAACTCAATAGCCTGCAACAACAACATTAACAGTTCAGAAGTTAATGTTTCAAGACTGGAATCAAATCCTTCATCGAGCAGATCAACAGCAGACACAGAAAACAGCCCTTCGTGTCTACGGTAAACAAAATGGATGGCCAAGAGGAAAAACTTTGGTTGCAGTCAAACAGTTTTGCTGTACCTATGTAAAAGAGAGACACAAAGGAGTGGTGCAGTGGCCTAGAGTTGGAGCTCAGGAGGCTGCAAATTCGATCCTATGTAGAGGCAGATATTTCTTTCTCTGAATACACTCAGAATACATCTGCTGAACAAAACTCCACAATGGTGACAGGAAGGGCATCCAACCATTAAAACACTCTGCTAGCTCCATTCAGTTGCCCAAACTCCACCTTGCACCCCTTCGTTAAATGAAGATGATGATGATGTAAAAGAGACACAGAAAGATTTCACCTCCAACCCCTGGTTATCTCCAGAAATATTTGGAAAAGACTCTTGTTTGAATGCTACCAATTAGTAAGATCTCCTACCATCAAGTTCCAGGAGAACTTACAAGCCCTCCAAATACTAATCAGTTACAACTCCTAGTAGAATTATCTCAGGCAGAGACAACAGTGAGAGATGCTAGGAATGAAACAAACTGCAAGTTCCAGCTGTGTTGGATTACACCACCATTTTACTTAGCTCAGACGGCCATGTGCTTATTGTACAATAGAGAATAATCTATTACGATTGGATACTTACCACAACATCAGATTTTCTTTTGCGGGTTCGAACAACAAATTCAAGAGCACCATCCCTCTCAGCTTTCTCAAGTTTCCTGTCCTTGCAGTCACTACAAGAGATATTTGGATTACTACAACACATTTTACATGGGGCTGCCCTTGAAGATCACTCAGAAGCTGCAACTGGTTCAGAATGTTACAATAAGCAATCTTGGGGGCATTTTTCATGATGCCAATAAACTTAATTGATGGTTTGCAAACTACATTGGTTCCCAGGTATAATTCAAGGTGCTGTCATCACCTGTAAAGTCCTCCATGGCATAAAGCCAGGCTATGGGTGGGACCACCATTCTACTAGTTGTTTCTATCTGTCCCATCAGATCTAATACTCCAGGTCCTTTCCACTAACCAAGGTCATTGTCAACTAAAAAATACTTATTTGGTCTTTTTAGTTGCCAGCAGAAAGGAAGTGGGGAAAGTAGTGCATTCCTTAAATGCTTCAGATAATTGCTAGGCAGCGGAAGCTGTTGGCATGCAAGATTATTACTGGAGAGCATGATTGATGACTCTTGGCTATAATGTGTCCCATTGGAGAATATACATCCAGGGGGTGGGGGGAAGACCAGGGTCAAGGGTGATATGAATGATGGGTCTTGGAGTCGGCTGCACCCAGGTAATGCCGACATGGTCACTCCTAATAAATCTTTTTTTTTACTCTGAGAGATGCAGCTAGAGACTTACGATTTGAATGGGAGTGGTTTGTCAGCGCCCTGACAGCCACCCCCACTCAAATCATAGGTCTGATGGCCCTGACAGCCATCTTGTTGGCCAAATAAGTAAGCTTCATTTTACGTGAAGGGTTCAGCTTAACTTCCAAAACTACTTGTGGGCTCACCTTTCTTCTTTAGTTTCTGCCCACCCCACCAAATGTAGCAGAGATGGCATGATGAGGATCCCTTCTTCTAAATAAGGTTAATCTTACTGGGGCCTAGAATCATGCCTTCTGCCCGTCGGCCCAGCATCCCCTGGAGACTCCGATAGCCCAACTCTGTTAAGTCTTTCTCAAGGCACTGAAAACCCAGCTGTTCCCCAGGCATTTGGGCAAGGAGGTAAGTGAGTTTTGCTCTACTGATTTGTCTGGGGGGGCTGGGAGGGGTTTGTTTGAATTTTGTAAGCCACCCAGAATCACTTGTGTGGAAAAGGTGGGTATATGATTGATATGAATAAGTAGACCTAACTTAATCCTCCGAACTTAATTGGTGTGGTAGGTTAAGGTGTTGGCCTAGAACCGTGATAGTGAACCTATGATATGCGTGCTGGAAATGTAGATGTTGCTCACACATGCACAGGGGGCATGGGGGACCCCGCACGCATTTCCTTCTGGGTGCTGGCACGCAATTATCGGCACAGCAGACCAAAAAGGTTAGCCACCACTGGCCTAGAAACTAGGAGATGGTCAATTCTAGTCTTAACTCAGGGGTCAGTAACCCACAGCTCTGGAGCCTCATGTGGCTCTTTCATCCCTCTGTTGTGGCTCCCTGTCTCTCAAAATATGCATCACAACTGCCAACACGCAACACCCAGCGGCAAGCGATTTATTGAGCTTTTTGACCCCGAGTAGGCTAACCATGGATAAATCCAAGAGAAGAAAACGTTTCAGAAGAAAATTGAATCTTTAATTCAACTATATATGCTAGTTTTGTGGCCGCTCAGGAAATAAGTGAGACACAGGGAAAGGTTTTATGGCTCCCAGTGTTTTCTTTTTTGTGGAAACAGGTCCAAATGGCTCTTTGAATGTTTAAGGCTGCCGATCCATCTTAACTCATGCATGAAAGCCAGATGGGTGACTTTGGGACAATCACCAGGAGATGGCGAGTTCTAGTCCCACCTTAGTCATGAAAATCACCTGGGTGACCTTAGACCCATCACTCTCTCAGCCCTACTCACCTCACGGGGATGCTGTAAGTAAAATAGGAGTAGGAGAGACTATTACAGCCTTGAGTTACTTACAAAGTAATAAAGGTGGGGTAAAAATCAAGTAAAGCAAGGAAGGAGGATAGGAAGCAACCACACCCAGCAAAAAGTTGAATCTTCATTGTTGAATTGGAGTCAGAAACTTTCTTGCTAATTTAGAGAAGAGAGCAAAAGGCCTACTTTCAGAAATCAAGGAAGGGTGGAGCATAAGACAAATATGCAACTCACCTCTCACCAGACATGGTGGTTTGGAGAAATCAAGATAAGGCCCAGCCAGAAACTGAAAGAGAAAAAAAAATGGTTGCAGATTGTTGTTTTTTCCCCCTTCGCTAAATCAGTTGTAAAAGTATTGCAAGCTATGAGGGCAACTTGATTTAAAAAAAAAATAGAAGGAAAAAAAGGGAAGAGAAAGAACAACCATTCCTGGATGCAAAGATGCAAAGCCAGAATAAGAATTGGTTTGAAAAAGAGACCACTGATGTGACTCTTAGCAAGGCCAGAGGGGGGTGGATTATTAGGAATGCAAAAAAGAAAAAAATTGCTGGCCTAACAAGAGGCCAAGAGCCCTACAATAGCAAAGGAAACTGTAAACTAGGAAACTGTTCAGAAACCAAGTATCTGTATTTAAAATGCTACACTTATTCATAATATGTATATATAAAAAAATCAGCAAGCATCAAGGACCCACCCTCTAAAGCAATCAAAATCCCATAGGAAAATAAGGCACCCCAAATAAGCCCTTCCCCCAAATATGGCTCAGTCCCAACTCCCCCAACATGTGCCTGCAGCTGATGGGGACAAGCACTACCAATATCATAGACATAATACATGCAATGGGTTATAAGGGGAGGGGAAAGGCTCAGACATCCCCTTCCCCTCTTCAAAGACACCCTTACAAACAATCCCAGAAACCCCCTCAGGACAAATATGGCTCAGTCCCAACTCCCCCAACATGTGCCCGGCACTGATGGTGGCGAGGAAGTCTGCCCCACCCCCCAGCCTTCAATCAAAATCATAAAATAGATATCATAAATAAATGCAATGGTTATAAGGGGAGTGGGGAGCTAGGGCAGTCCCTGCCATCCCCCCTTCCCTTCTTTAAAGATACCTCTGCAAACACCTCCAGAAGCCCCTTCTCTCCAAATATGGCTCAGCCAACATGTGCCGGCCACTGAGGGTACATAGGAAGCCCTCTCTCCCAAAGTCTTCAAGCAAAACCGCATAATCTACTTAATATAATAAATGCAATGATTAAAGGGTGGGGGTGGGGATGGCTAGGACAGGCCCTGCCATCCCCCTCCCCCTCTTTTAAAGATACCTCTGCAAAGAGCCCCCGAGAAGCCCCTTCCCCAATTCGCAGGGAGGGAAGGAGGCCCCTTCTGGCTGCCGGCGCTGGCGTGCGCCCCTGCGGCGTTGGCGGGCGGGCGGGCAGGAAGGCGGGCTCGTCTGGGCCTGCGTTGGGCGCCTCCTCGCAGCGCGGCGGGTCCCCTGCGCGGCTCGCAAGCGCGGCTTTTGGCGCACAGGGCGGGCCCAGGCTCCGAGCGAAGGCATTTACGCAGCGCCCGCAGCCTTGTGCGCGGGTCTCTCCGCGCGCGCACCGAGGCCTCCTCTTCCTCCTCTCCGCGCCGGGGCTCCGGCAGGTGAAGGGCGGAGGGACCCCCATCCAGGTGAGCGCGGGGAACCGGCCAGCAGGGCTCCGGAGCGGGAGGGGGGCGGAGGGAGCCCCCCGGAGAGGCGGGGCTTCTGCAGAGGCGGGGCGCGGAGGAACCAGTGCGTAAAGCTCGGGCTGAGCGCGAAGAAGCGGTGGAGGAGCCTGCGGGGAGGTTCCTCCCGCGTTTAGAGAGCGCGCGTGAGAGCCTGGCGGGGGGGGGGGGGGG
>BHFT01005382.1:121900-139478 GCA_004320025.1 Laticauda laticaudata
GGGGGGGGGGGGGGGGGGGGGGGGGGGGGGGCGGGGAATCCCCGAAGGTGGGTGGGAGGAAACTGAGCCCACAGTTGGTTGCCGGTGGGGCGGGGTGGAATCCCGTGGAAGGGAAAAGCGGGAGGTTGCCAAAATGCATTCCTGGGCTCAGACTTTGGAAAGATCCCGGTTGCTCCCTGGCAAATCTGTTCAACTGAGCTTCGGAATTGCACCCCCGGCCCATCTGTGGACGGGAGATGCCAATCATCCGGGCATGTCATCTCATTTTTCCAAAATCGACCAGCGGCTCCGGGTTCCTTCTCGGGTTGGAATTAATTGCCCTCTGCATATTTAAGGGTGCAGTTAGTTTATATTTCACTTGTCAGGTTTTTCCCTGCCGTGAGTTGGTTTTAAATTTCAAATGTTTGCTATACAAGGCAATCCTTGACTTAACCACCACAACTGGGCCCCAAATTTCTGGGGTTCAGTGTGACATTTGTTAAGTGGGTTTTGCCCCATTTTATGACCTTTCTTGCCCCAGTTGGTAAGCGAATCCTTGCTGTTGATAAGTTAGTAGCCTGGTTAAGCAAATGTAACTTTCTCATTGACTTTGCTTGTCAGAAGGTCATAAATCAAAAGTCACTTTTTGCAATCCCGTTGTAACTTTGAACAATCATAAATGAACTGTTGTAACTGAAGATTACCATGACTGCTCTTATTTAACTGACTTCTGTTTTTATTATCTTTCATTTTTGTACAGATGTATATCATCCTAAGAGCTTTGTCCAACTAGTCCAACTAGCCAAATAATAAAATCTGCTGATTATTTTGGGCAGTAAATGACAATTCTTACATCAATTGAAATTTCAACACTGTGCATCTGAAAGAGGCAAGTGGCCAACTCTTGATGGGGGAAATCGCCATGGAAATAAGAGTCCCAGAAAATTGTGAATCTTGAAAACAAGTTCTGAGTGTGGGCAGAACACATTTACCCATACAAGCACATTCACATGTCCCTCCCCCTTTGCATTATTAGAGTATGTAGGACAGTGGTGGGATTCAAAAATCTTTACTCCCAGTTCTATGGGCATGGCTTGGTGGGCATGGCAGGGGAAGGATACTGTAAAATCCCCATTTCTCTCCCTACCCCAATAATCTGCTTTCCAGCTCTGTTCTCCCGTGCAGGGCAACAAAAGAAGACCCAGCCAATCAGCTGGGACTCCAATCAGCTGGGGAGGCAGAGAATAGATGGGGGTAGGGCCAGTCAGGGATGGTATTCTGAACTACTCCAAATTTCTGATACCAGTTCTCCAGAACTGGAGAGAATCTGCTGAATACCACCTCTGATGTAGGAAAAGGAGATAAATCTCTTGATGTACTCTTTCAATGCAGTTTGCTGGCAAGGTGCTGATGTCAATCTTCTCTCCAGATGCAAAAGTTTCTGCAGCTTTTTGGGCGACTGAAATCGGTCATCCTTGGCATGGTCCATGTGAGAGCATTGCCAGGTAAATGCCTTCTCGTTGCTGTTTCTCTTTAAAAGACATAGGAAAAATGGGGATATTAATAAGGATGAGAAGGTAGTCTTCTTACTATTCTTCCTACTATTCAATATAGTCTTCCTATAGTCTTCCTACTATTCAATAGCAATAACGCTTAAGGCCCTTTCACACTGCCCAACGGATGCAAAACATTTGTAAAAAGGACACAGCGGACAAGAAAAATGTTCCATCCGTTGTTATCCGCTCTCAAAAGGGGCAAAAATTTGCATAACCAGAGCGGATAACACGGAAAGGAACGGACAGGGGGAGGACGCAGAGCGGATGGAAAGCGGATGCGGAACGGAAGCCTGGCGGATGGAAGCAGATGGAAGCGGATGCAGAGCGGATGCGTAGAGGATGCAGAGCGGATGCGTAGCTGCATCTGCTTTCATCCTTTCTCCGTCCGTGCTACTAACGCTGCGCATCCGTTCCGCTTCCTCCCTGCGTCCGTTTACCGCTGGAACGGATTTGAGTTGCGCGGATGCGCAGCGGATGCCTAGCGGATATAGCAGATGCGTAATGGATGCAGAACGGATGTCCCCCGTATGCCTAGAGGATGCAGAACGGATGCATTGGATACATTTTCCGCTCAAAAGTTTTGAGCAGCTCAAAACCTTCTGAGCGGATGAAATGTCAATAGACGGATGCTGGACGGATAGAGAGGAAGCAAAACGGAGGCAGTGAGTACAGAACGGAAGCATCGCGTTAACCAACGGATGGCAAGTGTTTTTCTCCGTTTTACATCCTCTTTCCATCCGTTGGTGCAGTGTGACAGGGGCTTAAGACTTATGTCCCACTTCACAGTGCTTTCCAGCCCTCTCTAAGCGGTTTATAGAATCAGCATGTTGCCCCCAACAATTTGGGTCCTCATTTTATCAACCTCGGAAGGATGGAAGGCTGAGTCAACCTTGAGGCGGTGAAAATCAAATTGCTGGCAATTGGCAAAGTTAACCTGCAATTCTGCATTCTAACCACAGCACCACCACAGCTCAAAAGACCAATTGATCCACCCACCTTGGTGGATGTAAAGTAAATTTCCATTAAAGTTATACCTAACATCTCTGTCAGCCTACCAGGAGTTCAAATTGGGGACATTTTGTTTGCAAAGTATGGACAATACCACTGGATCCTTGCATTATATTGGGCTGTGCCAATTAGATTGGTCTACCTTAGTTTTTCCAACAAGGTTTCTTCTTCCACTGCACTTACAGAGCAAGTCTGCCTTAAAACTTACTCCCAAAGCTGTATCAACTTATATGATCTAGTTTTGAAGGAAAGGAAATTCATAAATCAGATGGCCAGTGCTTTGCATTTATTTCTGAAGGCAGTCTATATCGTATGAATTAACTCAGTTCAGTGATACACTTGAGTGCTTTTGTACTGGAGACAAAATCTTTGTGTGTCTCACCATACTTGGCCAAATAAATAAATAAAATATGGTTCTTTAATGTCAGAGGAAGTAATTAGCATACAAATGACTTAAAAGAAGAGGTTAGGTAATTGTTTGCTTCCTTTTTTAATACACTTGTCTTTGAGCATGGCAAAGTTTAATGAATGCACTATTGCATCATTGCACTAATGAATATATATTTTCATCTTTGCAGGATCACCCTACAGTACATTGCCTTTGGCTCAGATCATTGAAGAAGCCTGTGGAGAGGCTGAAATGTATAGGGCTGCTGGTGTGGTAAGTCCTTTCTTTTCCTTTCTTTCCTGTTTTTGAATGTTCTTAGTTCTTAATCTTAATTCTTCAATGTGAGAACAAAGCATTCAAGATAACAAAGCCTGACTAATCTTGAGTGGGTTTGGAAGCTATCCAGGCCTAGCTAGCATCATGATTGCAATTGGAGGCGATCAAGATATCTTGAGAATCAGCCATTGAAAGGAATCTTTAAAAATAATTCTAGAAAAAGACATTGGCAAACCATATATGTCATGCCTCTAACAGTATGCATGGATATCTTACATGAAGTTATTGGAAGTTAAATGTCTGCAGAGATTCTCAATCATCCAGGTCATGGTTGTCCCAAAGGTGCTTTTCAAAAGACAACTGGATTTTTCTTTTTCTTTTTTCCTTGAAGACATTTTGCTTCTCATCCAGGAAGCTTTCTCAGTTCTGAGTCAAAAACTCACTTCCGAACTAGGAAGGAAGCTTCCTAGGATGAAGAGCGAAACGTCTTCAAGAGTAGAGTTGCCTTTTGAAAAAAGCACCTTTGGAAGGAAGCTGAGCTGAACTCAAGGGAGGCTTTTCAATAAAATATGTTTCTACATGTTTGACTTAAAACAGAAATGCTGCTTTGGATTATTATTTATGAAATGTGAACTTGATCAACTTGTTCAGAAATCAAAGGCATGCTAAATATTTGCCCTTTCGAGAGCAGATTTGCTTGCCTGTTTTCTGACATAGTGCAATTCATGTGCCATTTATGTGTGCAGTGTTGTCCCATGGAGATAACTAAACAAATTTTCTCATCTTATTCATCTGGAATTTCTGAATTACATTCAGTTAAATTCAAAAGGAGTTGTCCATTACATAAACCATAATAAAATTAAATTTGAAATTCTCAGAACTAAATAATAGTTTAGATTCCCAGGAGCTTGCTTAGGATCCCTGCAGTCCAAGTAGATACTATCAGCAAACTATTGTCAACATTTTTAATTCACTACATTGTCAAAGAGTATGAGAAATTAGAGGAGGAGGCGTTTAAACCTTAATGAAGAAGCTAAAGAAGATATTCTCATGTGAACCTTCAGATACCTAAAAGTTATAGAAATGTAGAATCTGGGAGGTGAAACACATGGAAAGAATCCATTCTAAATTTTTGCTACACATTAAGAAAAGTAAATAATCAACAGGAATATTGTTTACTTACTAATTTATTTGACTTGAAACCTGATTATTGTTTACTTGTAATATAGTTTAGATTATAGTTCGAAACTATAAAATATGGTTTACTTGTTCATTTGACTTCAAGTATAAGAAAAAGTGTAGAAGCTCTGGGGACATTTTTGGGATAAATTTCGATGACACTCTTGATTTTATTGGGTGACTAAGTTGGTTAGAAAACTGAGTGCCTAGCACTTTTATTTTGTTAATGGAAAGCAGGGTGTAAAAATATGAACAAAATGATAGGTTAGTTATATGATGGTTTGCCAGCATTTTTAAGGATTCTTTTCATCATCCTTGGTGGCTGCTTTGAAAGTTGAAGAAGTGATTCCACCAAATAGGTAATAAATATATAAAATTAAACCTATGCAATTATGGAAATATAAAGATATTCCTGAGAATTTTAATATCATCTTGTCTTCAGATTGCTGCTTGATTTACCTGTAGTTTGATTCCTATTGCCTCCTTATCTAAAACTTACCTTCTGCCTTCTGGTCTTTGCTTCTCCAAAAATGTATGTTTCTTTAAGGTTTGATAAAGAATCAACAGATTGTCATTTCTACCACCTGTTTTTTTATTCTACTAATATTAGATGCAATATAAACATTAAAAATTGGTGTTTCTCTTGTCTATGGATATTCTGTCATTTCCATCATGGTTGTCCCAAAGATGCTTTTTCAAAAGGCAATTGGACTTTCTGTGAATTTTTTTCCTCTTGAAGACATTTCCCTTCTCATCCAAGAAGAATCTTTGGTTTTCTGAAGATGAAGAACTGAAGATGCTTCTTGGATGAGAAGTGAAACGTCTTTTTAAAAAAACACAAAGGAAGTCCAGACTTTTGAAAAAGCACCTTTGAAGTCTTTCTCTTGTGTATTGCTGTTTATCCTGCATTTCAGTATAACGTGTCTGTAATTTGCAGACATGGGATGCAAGTCCATAATTCTTAATATTTTCCCCCAACTCTGTTCTGTTTAACATTTAGCTTTATAGGCTTTCTGGGGAACTCAAAAGCTTTCTCCCAATTTTATCACATTTTAGTTGGTAACCATTTCTTTTCACAGTTTTCCTAGCCTCTTTTGGGATAAGGAGTGCTGAAACTGAAATAGAAAAATAACTGGCTCCCCTCCCCCCCCCAAATCACATGTACATCATGCCTTTTTTTTTCAGGGTGTGCAGACATGACTGATGAAAGCACATCTTCAGGTTTTTTTTTAAAGGTGCCTCGTTTGATGCATTAGAGATTCTTTTTTAAAAGAACATAATAAATATGGAAGATTTATAATGTCAGAGTGTATAAATGAAAACAAGTGAATGCTCAGACATGATGCCATCTGTGCTGAAAAATTATAGCTGCTCTGTGCTTGTTTTGCCAAACACAATCAAAATTGCCGTGACAAGATTATATGCGGTGACAGATTCCAAGGAGTTTAGAGGCCTCTCACTTTTGCCAGTTTCTGATGTTGTTCTAAAAGGATTGGGGTGGAGGGAGAAACACAGTGACATTTTTATAGAATTACTAATATTTGTCTGTAAAATATCTGTAACTCATCATTAATGTTACTGGAGAAGCTATAACTTCAGATGTCGGTGATGTATTGTCCCTAAACATTATTATTCAGTCCTAATTCTTCCTTCGAAATTTACCCATAGTGTGAAGAGAGGGGATTACCATTAGTGAAAATGGGCAGCTATAATTCAAGACCAACACTTTAAACTCTTCTTTGGAAAGATGCAAGTGACATAATTAAATGTCTGTGGATTGAAGTTTACTATCTTTATCAATTGCTTTGTGGCTGCTATTTTGTAAAAGATACTGTTGACATAATTATAAGTGTTCGTGGGTTGAACTTCACTATGTTTATACATTGATTGTGGCTACCTGTGTAAAGCTACATTTTTGAAGATGAGGATTACTGATGACATTTGGGTTAAATATGCTTTTTTTTTTCTGTTTGAGACACAGACGCCAATATAATATATCTCCCCATCGAATATTACCTTAATGCCTTAAGTTTGTTTGTTAGTATTGTTTTCAATTCATTAACAGTGATACTATCCTTCAAAACTCTTGTCATGCCCCTCTTAGAATCTGACTCTAAGGGAGAGGAGGAATAGCCTACAGGGAGGGGAGTGTGGTTCCGGAGGTTGTGGAGGAAACTGGGGATGGGCACAGGCTATCTGGGGGTGGGGATGCACAGCTAATTGGGGATGCACAGCTAACTGGGGATTCACAGCTGGGCATTCAGAGGAAGACCCAGGCCCATCCTCTCTTCATCCTAGGGCACGCAGGGAGGAGTGAATAAGGGAGAAACATGAATGGCATGGTCTACGGGGGAGGAAAGGGCCTTGATCCCCTTCATGGGCTGCAGCTGTGAGGACTGTTCAAAAGGACAAACTGTGCATAGCCCCGTGCTGGAAACAAAGTGTGAAATAATTCCAGTCTGTCAGTTCTTATCTGAGTTCTGGCGTCCTTCCCAGTGTGTGTATTTCGATATCTGTGGACATCTTCAAGCCCTTATCCTGCCTTATCTCATTAACTGCTTCGGTGTGGTTTGTGTTGTTTTTTCTATTTATAATTTATATGTATTTTGAGTTTGAACAGAAGTTCTTCCTTTTCCCAACTGTTTGTGGGGGAGTTTTTTTCTCCCATCAATGATAATTGGACCTTTGAAGCCAAGTTGAAGGAATTAAAGGGACTTCACCTGTTTTTGTGACTTCATTGCTTTTGTATCTCATCTTGGGTCATCTATTATTGAGTTCATCTATGAAAATGTTACAGGATATAGAATAATAGAGTTGGAAAGAACCTTGGAGGTCTTCTAGTCCAGTCCTCTGCTCAAGCAAAGACCCTGTACTATTCTGCATAAATGGCTGTCCAATCTCTTCTTAAAAATCTCCGGGGACGGAGCACCATATTTAAGAGCAATGTTCCTTTCTTGTTATGCTTGATTTAAAGCAAAGTAGGAGAACAGAAAATGTTCCACACACTATGATTCTTGACACGCTGTAGCTATTCCCCCCCCCTCCCTCCGAGAGACATGATTAGACTAAAATAATTCAGGGAGCTTTCTATTAATCATATTCTTGTTACACCTGAACTGGGGAATATCTGAACTGGGAAATGCATCTGGAACTTAAACCATGATTTGGAAGCTAGATGAAGATTCCAAATCTTTTTTACCTTTCTCTGAAACCAGCAACCGTCATTTCCCAGTTCATACATCACGAAGAAGTACAGCTAATTGAGAACTTCAGAGGTTAATTATTACATGCTCGAAAGGAGGAATGAGAAAAAGCAACGTGCACAAGTCAGAAAAAGAAACTTGTTCACATTAAGTCTTTATTAAGACCTGATTAAGTCAGGATGTGATCTTTCAAACGTAGCCAGCAAAATATATGAGATATATATAGGATACATGAGATGGTGGAAGGAAGGCTGAACAGGGAGCCAAGTGCCTGTTTTCATTTTAGTAAGCTGCTTTGAAACATATTGGGAAAATATATTTCTCCATCATCTTGTAAGCTTTTGCTGTTTACTTCTGCAAGTTCTCCGACACAACAGTCTTTTGTATTCACACCAGTGAGAAGCATCAATCCAGTAGTTTAACCACACACATCCAAGTGGATGTCTTTGTGTGACTTTTTGGTAGCCAAAGCAGAATTTCCAGAGAGTTGCTTTAGGTTTCTGAGTAGACAGATATAGATAGATAGGCCTCAACTTACAGCCGGTTTTCCCAAATGCGCTTATTCAGGAGGCAACTGGACTTTCTTGTTCTTTCTTTTGAAGGTGTTTCGCTTCTCATCCAAGAAACTTCTTCAGCTCTGACTTATCCTGTCAGAGCTGAAGAAGCTTCTTGGATAAGAAGCAAAATGTCTTCAAAGAAGAAAAACAAGTCCAGTTGCCTCTTGAATAAGCACCTTTGGGACAACCATGACCTGGAGGACTAGACTTTACAGCCAGTTTCTTAGCAACCATTCAAAGTTATGACAGACCCCTCCAAACAGAACTTGCAACCTAGTTCCAGAGTTTCAACAGCAGCCCCCATACCCTTCCCACAATCACATAATTGCATTTTAGGACCCTGGGCAACCAGCTTACATTTATACCCGTTTGCAGCATCTGTGGTCCCACAACTATACTTTTTGCCCAAAACCAGTGTTGAATGCCCACTTTTCAGCAAAAAATGCCCCATAGTGAACAACGGCTTTGCTTAAAGACCATGGCATTTGCTGAACGACCATGCATTCACTTAACAAGCAGGCTCCATTACGGTCGTAAATCAGGAAGTACCTGCCCAGTCCTATCTGCTTCGTAGTTCTTGATTCTTCTACCTCGAGCCGTTTTCCGAAGCTCTTCTGACTTGAATAGCGTTTTCTGCATTTATTCCCACAGGATGGCTTGATTGTTGAAAATATGCACGACCGGCCTTACACATTCGACGTTGGTGCAGAGGTTACGGCAGCTATGGCGGTGATTTGTGCCTCGGTAAAACAGGCGTGTCCCACACTCCCCATTGGGGTTCAAATACTTTGTGCTGCGAATCAGCAAGCTTTAGCTGTTGCCCTTGCTTCAGGTAAGTGAAGAATTTCCTCCTCCTCCTTCTCCTCCTCCTCCTCCTTCTCCTCCTCCTCCTCCTCCTTGGGTTACCACCATTACAAGTGGCTGTAATTCAGAGGAGAGAAGCAACCTGGTATTGAGAAAAAACTTCCTGACAGTCAGAACAATTAATCATTGGAACAGAAGTTGCCTTCAGAAGTTATGGGTGCTTCATTACTGGAGGTTTTGAAGAATAGATTGGACAGCCACTGGTCTAAAATGGTACATGACAGTGGTGGTTAACCTTTTCAGCCGCGAGTGCAGAAACAGAAGCACGTGCACTGGAAACCAGAAGTTTAGCTTCCTGGCGTGCACATGCACGCCAGCCACCTGGTCTTCTAGTTTCTAACATGCATGCACATGTGAAGACCAGCTGGCTGGTATACGAATGCACTCTGGGGAGCTTTTCTTCTGGTTTCCAGCGCTCACACACACGCAAGACCAGCTGAATCCAGAAGAGCAATGAGTGATGGCTGGTGTACCCAGAGAGATGGCTCTGCATGCCACTTCTGGCACACGTGGATAGGCTCGCCATCACGGGTATAAAATCTGCTTGAGCAGGGGGGCTGGACTAGAAGACCTCTGAGGTCCCTTCCATCTCTATTCTAATTCTGACTACCTCTGGTGTAAGATTTATCTTTCCCACCTGGAGGGAGAAAGAGTTGAGAGATCTCAACTGATGATGGGAACTTGTGATTTCATCAATACTGCCTGGATTTTTTTTTTACTGTGGGTTTCCTTAGAGGTGCATGGATTTCATATGACTCAAATGCTTCTCGTTATGGTTTTTATGGAGCAGTTGCTTGCTTCAAGCATGGTACACAAGAGGGACATAAACAGGGTCATTTTTCATTTCCTAACCTTTGTTTTTCTACCACTGTGGTCTCTTTTTTTATTATTATTATTTCCAGCAAAAAAAAAAAAATCCATTAAGGAATGACAGATGGAATAGCTACAAAGTTGTATTTATTATTGCCGTTTGTTGTGTTTCTACCCTCCCTTCCTCTTCGAGAGCCCTTTTTATTTTTCAGCACAAAAAAGCAATTCACTTAAAATAATACATCAACTTTGTCCTGAGAAAGACACAAGTTGCAACACATTTTGCTGTCTTCTCATGAAATAAATTACATTATAGCACCAACTTGAGAGCTGCGACTTTCTCTTTGTGATTATTTAATGCTCATTTTCCCAGGCCTCTGCATTCTCCTGATGTTGGCATAATTCCTAACTTTACAAAAAATAATGGAAACCAGAGAAAAATCGGCTCTAGGAGCACAAGGCTCAAAAGCCTAGATTATGCCATAAGCTTTCTGATCTCTACTCCTTTCCTCCTGCACACACTTTGCACAACTTTCTTTGGTGTGCAGTTTTATTAGCAGCAGGTTTAAAACTCAGCGTCAATAAGTCTTATCGGGACATCGAAGTTATTCTCTTCTTGGTGCGTTTCAGAGCTGACCACAGATAATATTAACATGAGCGCTACTGAGTGGTGTAATGGAGCTCTTTTCTTTTTTTGAGGATGGAAAATAATTAGGGGAACCGAAGGCATGATGGTAGTCTTCCACTTAGAACTTACAGTTGAGTCCAGAATTTATCTCGTGAAGTGAAAGAAATTGGTTAAGTGAATTTGTCCCGTCTTACAACTTCTCTTGCCCTGGTTGTTAAGTTGAATCACTGCCATTGTTAAATTAGTCACAGGGTTCTTAAAGTGACCACTTCACTTAACTTCCTACCACTTCATAGTGCTTTACAGCCCTCTCTAAACAGTTTACAGAATCAGTCTCTTGCCCCCAACAATCTGGGTCCTCAATTTACCCACCTTGACTTGCAATCAGTTGCTCAATGACTCATCCTTCCATCCTTCCGAGGTCAGTAAACTGAGGACCCAGATTGTTAGGGGCAAGAGGCTGACTCTGTAAACTGCTTAGGGAGGGCTGTAAAAGCACTGTAAAGCGGTATATAAGTCTAAGGGCTATTCCTTCCTTCCCTCCCTCCCTCCTTCCTTCCATGTTATACAGTGGTTAGAATGCAGTATTGCTGGCTGACTCTGCCCACTTCCAGGAGTTTGATCCTGACTGCTTCAGATTGACTCAATCTTCCATCCTTCCCAGGTGGGTAAAATGAGGACCCAGATTGTTGGGGGCAAGAGTCTGACTCTGTAAACCACTTAGAGAGGGCTGTAAAGCACTATGAAGCAATATGTAAGTCTAAGTGCTATTCCTTCCTTCCTTCCTTGGTGGCACAATCCTTAGAATGCAATATTGCAGGCTGATTCTGCCCATTTTCTGGAGTTCAATCCTGACCAGCTCAAGGTTGACTCAGCCTTTCATCTTTCAGAGGTGGGTAAAATGAGGACCCTGATTGTTGGGGGACAAGAGGCTGACTCTGTAAAACACTTAGAGAGGGCTGTAAAGCACTGTGAAGCAGTAGATAAGTCTAAGAGCTAGTACTATTCCAAATCATAAAGATTCCCCTGAAAGCTACTGATGAACTGGTTCTGGAGTTGTGACTCCTGCACACACACATACACCAAAATTATATGACCACATTTCATTATAACCTGACATAATCTGTGCAGTGAGGTGGACTTGGTATGGATGGACTGTTTAGCCTTTGTGTAAAAGAGGAACAATAAATCACCCACCTTTTTCACAGGGTTACTGTAGGACTGATGGGAAATATGTTGTGTTTAGCACTTCAAAAAACATGCACTTGAAGGCATCGTGCCATTGAGACATCCTTTGTCGAACTAATAATTAGACTTTAATTTGCTTTTGGTGCATTTCAGACAGAAAGGATGACTGCGTATTTTAACGAAGCCAGCTTTCTTTACGGCTGGAGCATTAATAATAATAATAAAAAAAATTCTACCCACTGAGCCTTGGCTGTGCTTGGCTGGCACAGTGAATTAAAAGTTAAGCATTTCATTTGTATGGTATACGGCGTACGTATAAAAGATGATTAATATTGAAGACATATATTACTTTTATACATTTTTTTAATGTATCTTGATGTTGACTGTGACGGATGAATTGTCTATTATACCGAACATCTGTTCACTAGCTTTGGCACCACTTTTTCTATTATGTTTTGTTTTCAGAAACTATAATGCCACTTCTTTCCCTTTAGCGTTGCAGATGATTGCATGGCTTTACTTAAACAATTAGTCCCTTCAGTCAATAAGCAGAATTGATTAAACAGCAGATACGTCTTCATATTAAAATGCACTTGATAACTCGGCTGTTTTGTTTTCTCTAATATTCTTCCCATAATTTCTTTAAAAGACTTTAAATGCAAACGCTGTTTTCTTTTCTAAACTTAGGGATGGCTCTTCACATTCATTTATTCTGAATTAAGGTTTACTTCTGAATGTTTTTCTCTGTATTCGTGTGCAATTTCTAGTAATGGTAGTCTTCAACTTATAACAGTTCACTTAAGTGACCATTCAAAGTGACAACGGCACTGAAAAAAAAAAGTGAATTCTGACCGTTTTTCACACTTATGACCATCGCAACATCCCCGTGGTCACGTGATCCAAATTCAGAGGTTTGGCAACTGACTCATATTTATGACGCTTGCAGTGTCCCAGGATCATATGATCTATTTTGCGACCTTATGACAAGCAAAGTCAGTGGGGAAGCCAGATTCACTTAACAACCGTGGTAAGGAAGGCCGTAAAATGGGGTAAAATCCACTGAACAACTTTGAATGGCCACTAAATGAACTGTTGTAAACAGAGGACTAACCGAACCACTTGATGTATAAGTCCTAATGCCTGAGAACAGCATCTCCTTCTATCTGTTTTGAGCTGTTTTATGAACACTTGTTCTGACCCAAACCTTGTTCCAAGGAAACAAACACGAAATGGAGGTAACAGCAAAACCTTTTAATGATTCTTTACAAATTCTGTTCCTTCCCAGTTAAAAGGCTGTTTCAAACTAATTGTCTCTGATAACAAGGAGCCTTGCCAAGGCTGCCATGAACACTCGATAAAGTTACTAAGAAATATTTCCAACACAAAGAGTCTCCAAACACTAACCAAAATACTCCGAACGTCCACCAGGCTTGAGTGCAAAAACGTCTTTGCTTCCTGCAAAGAACTCCAGTTTCTCAACTGGCTTTTATCTCTTAAGGGAGGGGCCATTACCTTGCAGCCTCACTCCCCAGTCACCCATGCTGTTGCAGCTGCTCTTTCCTTCGAGCCGTCCTGCGTGCACGCGCATTGGGCACAGGCTCCTCGGGGTCCTCTTCCTCACTGCTGCCAGCCTCCACAACCTCCGAAGGCAGCACTCCACTCCCTGATGGTCCTGGCCCCATCCCTGCATCACACACAGGCCCCTCATCTGAGTCCTCGCTTTCTGAGACCTCAGCTGTCTGCACCTGCTGTCAGCAAACCACAACATTTAGCAACAGAAATTTTGGGTTCAATTGTGGTCGTACATCAACAAAGCTGTGAAGTATACAAAGATTTCTAAAACTTTCGGTGCCATTGGATTCTTGATTTTATGCATCTGTAATTAAAAATAAATCCACCAGAATCCAAAAACGAGCAACTTCTGTTTCCAGCATCCAGGTATTTCCAAATATTTATAGAAATCATGAATAAGAATAAGTATGTCGCTGCGTAGAAGCACTGGAAGAAATTGAAATCCTACTGCTAAAAGAGAATATTCCTTATTCTTTATAGAATATTCTTCATTGGCCAAGTGTGATTGGACACACAAGGAATTTGTATTCTTTATATGTCCTACATTTGTATATTGAACAGTCCCATTCAAGTCAAAAATTGATTTCCCCCACAACTGAAATACCAGTAGGCCAGAAATGGGGAACCTTATATGGCTCACTCAGGAATTCTGGGAGTTGAAGCCCATAAGTGATAGAAGAGCCAAGTTTCCCTACTCCTGGTATAGGCTCTCCTGCTTGAGCAGTAGGCTGGACGAGAAGACCTCTAAGGTCCCTTCCAGCTCTATTCTGATTCTGAACAAAGTGATCAATCCTACTGCTTGGAAGAGTAGGAATAGGAATAAAGAAATAAAACTAAGAATGCACCGCTGTTATAAAATCACTGCACCCACAAGCAGTTTTGAGGGACCACAGATTCCTGCAACCTATTCTCTTTTTTGATTTGAGGGATGCCTATAGAGCACAATAATTTGTCCTTAATACCAAGTGTTATGTATCTCACTGGCTTATCTGGAAGTGTGTTTCCTCTTGATTCCCCCACCACCCCTTTGTTTCTGAACACACTGAGCATTTCTCCTGGGCCTGGAACCATTTGCCAAGCTGCCTTCCCAACTGTTAACAGGTGTACCATGTGTTTTTCAGCAGTGCATAATTTCCTGCACCGAGTTCCTGATTTAATTAACCACATCTGTTTGAGGCTGCGTAGAATGGTGTGCGTTATTGACTTGTGGAATATTTCTGGCATCGGTAAAGATGCAACTATAAATGTCTTCTCCTCGGCAGCTATTATTTTGATTATCTTCTTGATAATGCTCAAAAGCACTCAGGTCCCATTTCTTAGAAACACATTCGTTCATCTTCCTCCTTCTCCTCCCTTGTTTCCTTCCTCTCTGATGTTGTAATTGAAAAATTAGACCATGTTCCATTCAAGTCAAAAGCTAATCCTTGTAGCCTGATCTTCTAATGCTCTGCAGCTGCTCATTTACTTTATAGAGTTGCCTGCATTGTGATCAACAGCTAAAGCCCCTGTCCCACTGCACTAACAGATGCAAAGAGGATGTAAAACGTTAAAATAAGCTTGCCATCCGTTGGAAAACGCGATGCATCCGTTGTGTACTCATCGCATACGTGTTTCATACGGTCTATCCGTCAAGCATCCGTCCACTGCGATTTCATCCGCGCAGGAAGTTTTGAGCTGCACAAAACTTTGTGAACGGATGAACTTTCCGCCGTGTACGATGTAAATCCGTGACATACGAGCAACAAACGTTCTATGTCCGTTTATCATCCGTTAAACGTCCGCTGTATCCTCTCTGCATCCTCTGGGCATCCTCGCAACTCACATCCGCTGCAGCTGAAAACGGAAAGAGGGAGGAAACAAAAGGTACACAGAACGTCTACACAGCGTTAGTAGCACAGAAATAGAAAGGATGAGCAGTGAACGGTTTGCATCCGATATGCATCCGCTAGGCTTCCTATGAACATCCGTTTAACATCCCCGCTACATTCTACCCACGTCTGTTCTTTTCCATTCTTTTCCATTCTGTTTATGCAAATTTTCTCCACTTTTTGGAGCAGATGACAATGGATGGAGCACCCCCGAAATTTTGCTCATCCGCTGTGTCCTTTATGCATCCGTTTTGCGTCCGTCAGCCAGTGGGACCAGGCCTTAAAGTCACAGGTTTCATTTCATCTAGGTTAAGAGTGCTGTTTCCCTTGAAGAGCCAGTTTGGTACAGAGGTTCTCTTCACTTACAACCACAATTGGGAACAGAAATTTGGTTGCTAAACAATGTGATTATTAAGGGAATCATCACATGACCAGATCCGATGTTAGGACCATTTCTAGCATGGTCATTAACAGTGGTGGGATTCAAAAAATCTTTTACTACTGGTTCTGTGGGCGTGGCTTGGTGGGCGTGGAAGGGAAAGGATACTATAAAATCTCCATTCTCACAACACTCCTGGGGGAAGGATACTGCAAAATCCCATTCCATCCCGACCCACTAACCTGCTTTCCAGCTCCGTTCTGTGCAGGGCAACAAAAGAAGACCCAGCCAATCAGCTGGAACTCAGGAGGCAGAGAAGAGATGGGGTTGGCGGGGCCAGTCAGAGGTGGGATTTGCTGGTTCTCCAAACCACTCAAAATTTCCGCTGCTGGTTCTCCAGAACTGGTCAGGACTGGCTGAATCCCACCTCTGGTCATTAAGGGACTGGCCATGGTGATTAAGGGAATTCATGTCATTCGGTGAATCACAAGCTTGTTAAGCGAATCTGACTTAAACAAGTTTTGCTTGTTGGAAGTCAACTTTGAAGGTTGCAGGTTAGGAATCGCATGACCACAAGGTAGTGTCATCCAAATCATGATCACGTGACTATCAGGTGGTGCAGTGGCTGTAACTTCAGGCCAGAAGGCACTGTTACCGAGGCCGTCGTAACCTCGAACCATTGTAAAATAAACAGTCGTACGTTAAGGACTACATGTAATAATGAAGGCACCAGGCTTCAAACTGGGAGACTGTGAGCTCTAGTCCCACCTTAGAGATAAAGTCAGCTGGGTGATCTTGGGCCAGTCATACACACTCAGCCACAGGAAAAAGACAAAATCACTTCTGAAAACCTTGCCAAGAAAACAGCAGAGACTTGAAGTCACCCTAGGTCCAAATGGATTCAAAAGTGCCACAAATAAATAAATTCATCGATGATCCTACAGTTTCCAGCAATCAAATGAGACTGCTGGGCCTCCAGGACACCAAAATCTTCCTTTCTTTGAAACCTTGCAATGTAATGCAAAAAGAGCAACTTTTTAGCAAAATAAAACAGCAAGTTGTTGTTCATACAAGCTGCTGAAAGAAAAGAGGTTTGTTTGTTAAGTTGGGTGATGCCAGATACATTCCTGAATAGCCCTCACTACTGAAAGAATCTCCTTGTGCTACAAAATCTCTCTTTTGTTTCATGGTCAACTCTTGAATTTCTATCCTAGAAATACAGCCTGGTCCTGTTTGTTTTGCAAAGGTGTTCCTTTTGGTGTTCTTTTGAAATTATATGCCGAATTGTGGGGTTACTACATGTATTCTTAAAATACCTTATGTTAAGAGATGGGAGGAGGAGAAGGAGAGGAAGAAAAAGAAAGAGGAGGAAGATAAGGAAGGAGGGGGGGAAGAAAAGAGGAGGAGGAGGAGAAGAGGAAGAAGGAGGAGGAGGAGGAGGAGGGAAGACAAGAAGAACAAGAAGGAAGAAGGAGAAAGAAGGAAGAAGAGAAAGATTGAACTGACATTTTATTCCTGCAACATCTGTATCTGTGTTTAGCTTGCTAAACACCCCATTGGTCTTTTTAATGTAACCTATTTTGTTTTGGGCATCATCTGGGAAAGGTAATTAGACATAATTGAGGACCAAGCAGAATTAATTAGCTTTATCAACAGCCCTGATTCTTTGTTTATTGCTATTTCTAGGTTCAGATTTTGTTCGAGTTGAAGGCTTCGTTTTCTCTCATGTGGCTGACGAAGGGATTCTGAACGCTTGCGCTGGGAACTTGCTACGATACCGCAAGCAAATCGGAGCTGAACACGTCCAGGTTTTTGCTGATATTAAAAAGAAGCACAGGTAAGTGCGATCTTTCTGAAAATAAGATGCCTGATACTGCATTCCGACAGGTGTGGTTTTAATTTCTAAAGTCTTTTAAATGTTCGTTTTTATTATTTTATCATATACTGTCTGCTATGGACAGTAAAGCACCATCATGGTTGAGCAAAGTATTTGCTAATTCCATAAATAAATCAATATTTATTTGGCCACAGGAATCACTTAAATTAACTACTACTACTCCTCTTCTTCTTCTTCTTCTTCTTCTTCTTCTTCTTCTTCTTCTTCTTCTTCTTCTTCTTCTTCT
>BHFT01005383.1:0-29491 GCA_004320025.1 Laticauda laticaudata
AGGATGCACTCTTTACATTCACTGTCTCTTCGGGATGGTTTAGATCCATTTGGACTGTCCAGGAGCAAAGATATCGGCAGCGATCTCAGACCTTCAAGTTCGCATGCTGTTTCGTCGCTACGCCAGCTCCGGCCTCCACTAAATTCACTTTATTGTAAGGCTACATTTACCAAATTTTGCAAGGCGTACAGACTGGCAACTGTCACATTAAACACCTGACTCCTTAGTGCAGGTACTTTCTACAGGCCTCCTTCTGGCCACGGATGCTTTGGGGACTCCTTCCTCTCTTTTCAGATTGTTTCCTAGGACAGGACCTCTTCCCCTCCATCCCCAAGGCCATTCACATGTTACCTTGAACGTCTATAGATAACCCTAATCAGAGGGGGCCTTCAGTAGGTTCCGACCAATTCTAGAGAACTGGTAGTGGAAATTTTGAGTAGTTCAGAGAACTGGTGGTAACCTTCCCCTGGAGTGGGGAGGGAATAGTGACTTTACAATATCCTTTCCCTGCCACACCCACTAAGCCACACCCACCAAGTCATGCCATGCCCACCAAGCCACACCCATAGAACCAGTAGCAAAAAAATTTGAATCCCACAATTGACCCTAATCAAAGATAGGTGAGGTGGGGAAATCATGCAGTTTTTCCTCATGCTTTATTCTCTATCCAGATTCTGTATTGCTTCTCTGAAAAGTATTCTGGTATTCCCCCCACCCTCTCTCTCTCTCTCTCTCTCTTTCTCTCTCTCTCTCTCTCTCTGTGTGTGTGTGTGTGTGTGTGTGTGTGTGTGTGTGTGTGTCTGGTCAGAATATGTAACATTTGAAATGGCCTTTGGACACCAACAGCCAATCTGTTTTCAGATTTTGATGAAGAAATATCTCCTTCACCTCACTGTGGATGTCACCTTCTTCAAGTCCACGATGAATCATTTATTCTGGCCCCCATCTTTGGTAACTCTTCAAACTGTGTCCCACAGCACCTTCTTCTTTGGGTGATGGGATCAACCAATCCATTTGTATCTCATGCATTATACAAACACGGCTAGCTGGATGAATGAATTTAAAGTAAGTCAAGTCCATTGGGATGGCCCTTGAGAAATCTCCTCAAAACATGATTCAATTTTTTCTTGTCTGCATCCCAGACTGGATTGCAAGAGGCTGTTTTTGCAAGATGGAGTTGCTGTCCTGTTTCTTTAGCACAGTTTCATCAGGACTACTTGCACAGAATGCTAGTTTGTGATTTGCAGGGAAAGTTTCAACCTCTGATTCTCTTTCAGCCTTTTCCCTGGATGTTTTGGGGATTCCACACGTATCAAAAGCAGCATGTTGGGGAAAATGAATCCAGTTGGGATAAATTTAAGGGCTGCATGGAAAACATTCTGTTTTACACCATAACTACACAGCCACTAATGATTTGGTTGAGCTTGGACTGGATGGCTTTGCTCTTTTTTACTCTCAGTCCCTAAGGCAGGGAAAGCCATAAAGATAGGGCTGCTTTCTCCAACTCTGATTGTTTTCACATTCCCTGTAATTTGTGACCAATAAGCCTTATTATGGTGGTTTCCCTGGGATAACTTTGTGTGGCAAGCAGAACAAGTAGCTCTAATGCTATCTTTGGTTCCAGGCCTGTGTAATCTAATATGATTAGATGGTATCTCCTGGTGTTATCTATGAAATGAGTTTAAAGAAACCTAGGTTGATGGCCAACATATGCAGATTAAGATCTTGGTCTATGACTGTGGAAATCCTTTTTGGTTTTTCTTAGAAATGACCCTTCACAGTTCTCAATCAAAAACAATCAAAAGTTTAACACAGGGAGAGAATGCTAATCAAATGACTGAAAATTACCTTCAACCTGGAGACCCAGTTAAAGGGTATGACTGTGGAAGACAAACACTTTAAAAGATTATTTCATAGGAGTATATGTTTAACATTTGCCTCTGAATTGATCAGGGCTTGGATGGGAGACCATCAACATATTCCAGATGAGAAAGTTAGGAAACCAGAGAACACTCCAGAAATAGGTGAGAGCAGACCAAAATCAGCATGGTTGGTTGCCAGGAAACCAGTTGCTATGGAGTCAGTCTACACACACAAAAACTCTACCTTTTCAGGTAAAACACCTGTAGAGTATCCTTATGTATTGTGGATGTGTTGCACACAAACTGAATCCCCAAACCACTGTTTTTGTACTCACATGTTGTGATGTCCATCTGGGCAAGAGAAAATAGGAAAAGTAAAAAAGCAATAATTTTAGGTGTTTGAAGGATCTGTGAGATTCCTTCCTAAGTTCTCTCAACTCAACAGAAAGGACTCTACCAAGATCAGGAGAATGCTATCTAGGAACTATAATTCACCCATGTCTGGACAATTCTACAAGTATTCCGAATCACCTCTACCCCGGATAACTTTTATTCCTAAGAATTGTTTCCTAATGTTTCCCAAAATTCCATTTTCTTGATAATTCTACTCATGCTATTCCCAGCCAGGGACCACGGTTTTTAGACTGAGGGAGTTTCTTCTTCACGGCAGTCCTTCTGAATTTTGAAAGTAACTCTTGTCCTCCGTCTTAAATCATCTCCACTTCTTACTCTACTTATCTCATTGTTTCTTCTAGAATTTGGTTCCCAAATGATCTGCCACCTAAGTTGCCCTTTTTTGGATCACTTTGAGTTCTTTGGGCTCTTTCCTGAAATGAACACTCTCAATATTCTAGAGGCTGTCATAAACTCTTGGAAGCATTTGTTACCCCTAGTAAAAGGGCCCCCCACAGAGGGCCAGCTAGGCGTGTTGGAGAAGTCAAAAATGCCCAGATGGTGACCGCACTATGTGGACCAAGCTCTGCTCTTTTGCAGCTCTATTGTAATGTATATTTTTAAAAGACAAAGCTTTAGTTGCATGATGGTGGCCACCCATCTTGATCTTCCCTTTGTGGACATCCCTGGTCCCCTTAAACCAAATGTGTCTTATCGCAAAATTCGGCTGCAGATCCCCATTTTTGGCTTCTGGGTGGGGAAAATAGATGCTTCATGGTATGGCAGATGGGCAGATCATTCAACCTGAAGTTCTCTGGAGCATCTACATGCCTTGGCATCCAAAACCTCAACCAACCCCAAGGTGGAAATAATGAGCTGTTCTTTAAATGCCTCCTCAGATGTTTTGGGGGGTTCCAACTTTTAAAGGTTAAAGCTATTCAGCTGTGATCCTCACTGACCTCAAAGCCCTAAGAGTAAACTGTCTTTGCCTTCCTGATGAAGATGTGAGTTCCAAGTTGTAGCCTCATTGTTACCCCTTTTGGGCAGTCTAATTGCAAAACACTACACAACAGTGACTGGTCTGATACAAAGCTTATACGTCCTTTGCGTTGTCGTCATTTTATGACTAATTCAGCCCATCCACCTTTTCCCCTTGCTGTTATATAACTTATCTGAAGAGACTTCCAACCTCTTGCCTTGGTTTCCCTTGAAAACCTCCATTTCACAGGTTGTTTGGAGACAGGAACAGAAGGTCTCTCTCCCAGTTGGTTGCAGAAACTGTTCAGCACAGAGGATTTTTTTTTAAAGTTTCTGATAAAGAGATAGGATAAAATGGAAATATGTATAGAAATATCATTTCAATCTAAAGTTTTTTTTTAATGACACCTCACACTGCCAACCTACACATTTTTTTTTTGTTTAAACTGGCTCAAGAAAACCTCACATTATTAAAAATTTGCTCTGAACGGTTTTCCTGAACAATCTCCCTTTACTTCCCACACCTGTTCCTACCAGGTTCCCCCACCTCAATTAGGGATGATCAGTTTGGGGACCTGAGATTAATTTATGCCAATTACTTGCCTTTAGCTCATTGTATGGTCTCCTTTGGTTTGCACACTCTTGTGCCTCTCCCCCCCCCACACACAATTAAAATGATGGAATCCATCTTTCCAATACTCCACACCAGAAAAGGCCTCATTAAACAGATTTTCTCCCTCACCATCATGCCTAGGAAGGAGATCAGCTACAGAAAGTACTTGTAGTAACGACAAGCTGTTATATAATTTTTCTGCGGAATTTTTCCAAGATGCTCCTCATGAACCAGCCATCTGAGAGCAGCTGGAGGCCGGAGGGGGAGGGGACGCACCCGGTGAAGTGCAGCTGTTGGGCTGAGCCTGGAGGAGGGAAGCGATGGGGGCAACTTCGCTCCAGCCCCCCCTTGGCCCTTTCCGAGGCTCTTCCCCGCAATCCTCTTGGCCAACGGACTTAACCGTGATGAATGGAGAATGGAGCTGATTAGGTGGCTTCACTGGCTAAGCCTGGCTAAAGCAGGTCTTTCTCTGTATGTTGTGCAAATGCAGCCTGTGGTTCCGAATATTCCTGTCAGTCTAGAAAATGGATTCATTCAGAAACAACCTTGAGCATTTAACTATTATTTAGTTTAGCTGATAGATTTCTTATCCTGCCTTTATTACTTCCTATATAACACAAGGCACCAAACATACCTCGTACTCCCTCCACCTCCTCCTCCTCCTGCTGCTCCTTTTCCCCACAACAACAACCCTGTGAAGTGTGTTGGGCTGGGAGAGAGGGGCTTTCCAAAGCTACCCAGCCCCTTTCATGCCTAAAGCGGGACTAGAACTCACAGCTCCTGGTTTCTAGGCCAAGATCTTAACTGCTTGTCACACAGTGATGGATTGCACACCCATTGGTGATTCTCCATCTTCCCAAGTATTTAAGATAAAGAGATATTTGGGAAAAGAAAGAAAAAGAAAATAAAAGAGATATTTGGGAACGAAATTTCTTGCTAGTGGAAACAAGCTAAAAGCTGAGGCAGGACCGGGGCAAGAGGGATACTCAGAGATCATTTAGACATCACCAGCAACCAGGGTTTCTGTTTTCTAGTTTCTAGTAAGAGCAGGGGTGTAAGAAGGGGAGAGGCTCACTGGGGCTGCAGCTTAACCACAGCAAGTTTAACCCTTTCTTCAAAAGGGACCCTGCCCCTCCTCCTGCTGTCAAGCTGATCTTGATGCTAATGGAAATGGGGGGTGGGGTTGGGAGGGTTGGATCCGCAGCTGAGAAGGAAAGGGATTATTAACCTTTCATCCCCCTCTCCTCATGAAAATCCACATTGATTGTATGTTCCCAGGAAGGGGAAAGAGGGTTGGAACAGCCATTTCATCAAATAATCCACAGGCATCGATCATCCGTATTTCAAAGACAAAAGTCTTCGGCTCCTTGGTGAAGATGGTGGGTGGATCCTTCCAGAACTCCTGGAATAAGTTCGACTCAGCTCTTTATTTTCAGAGGCAAAGCAAATGTAATTATTTCAGTGCTGGCAGCCGAGCCAGAGGGGACTTTAATTTCAATGAACTTCAACTTGCAACATCCGTCTTCCCTGAACGTAGGCCAGCCCGGTCCCTGCTCTGCTCACTAGGCCTTCCTTCCACATTGGTGGTTTCCTCTTGTGTCCCGTTCCAAAGTGGATCCATGGCCAGGATTGTTTTCCGAGCCCAGCCAGGCTTCCCTTCCTCTCTCTCTGCCCTTCGCTCAACGGGTAACCTTGGGAAATGCTTCGCAGCCGAAGGGCCCTTGCTTGGTTTTGAATGCCAAGCATCTGCTTAAGTACTTTGCTGATGTGGGGCGGAAGGAAGGGAACTTTCTGCCCCCCTGTGGTCTAAATTATTTAAAGCTAAGTGAACAGCTGCCTTCTTTCTCTTTTGTGGAGGTTCGGTCATTGAAACACTGAGCTGCTTTCCATTCGTGAGATCGCTTTTGCTTCATCTCACAGCCTTGTTTTAAGACACGGTTGCCATCTGAAAACAGAGACTATGAGCAATGCTTTTAAAAGAATTCTGACATCTTCCTTTAAAAACAATTATGATCTCAAATCCACTGGCTTTGGGGGGGGGGGACAATAAAAATTTGTCTGGCATAAGTTGCTTAGAACCATCGGGATTATGAGCCAAAATGACTTACAGCTAATTATCTGGTTGCTGAAACTGGATAGAAATTGTGTCCAGATGACACAGGCAAGAAAGCTTCCCCTCCACCCCCTCAAAAAAAAACCCTTTTTTTTTTTTTCTTATGTTGTGTCCCATAGAAGATCAAATGATTGCAAGGAGGCAGTAACTTGCTTGCAAGGAGAGCTAAGAGCCCTTGGAACATGTGGAGAGGAGAGAGAGAAGTTTACTCAGGGAGCTTCTACGATTCCTTTGTTGAGGCAAATGAACCCAAATCCCCAGGTGTGTGGAAGGGCTACATTACAACCAGGGACTTCAGTCCTGCACAGAATGAGGCTATTTATATCTCAAAGGGGGGGGGGGATTCTGCTTCATATACTATGCTTCCCAGGAACCCAGTGGGTGGTTTTAGGCATTTAGGCTCCGGAAGTGCCCAGGCCCCTCCTGTCTGCCCTAAGCTACTGATATGCTCCTTTATTAGAAGGGAGGCCGCAGGGAGTTTGGTCATGTTTTGGGGGTGCCTGGTTAGAGAGTTTAAGTGTCAGGGAGAAAATGCTTTGCTGTTGCTTCCTAAATCAACCATTAAGTCCTTGCTGGGAAATTTTAAAAGCTGCTCCATGTTTGTTTGGCCTCCAGACTAAAGTAAACTAGAGTGGATAGACTTTTACATGGTAAAAACAAGGGACTTTTTAAAGACCAGTGAACATCCACCCAGTTGTCTCTGAGCACATTCTGGGCATCTGCTCCTCCACTTTGGCCATTCCCTTCTGCCTGACATCCACCGAAAATAAAATACGGATCAAGCAGAAGACAGGCGTCCTTTAGGATGGTGCAAAACAGCCCAATTCGGACTGGTATCCCCTGTAATCCTTAGCCGGACTAAATAACCACGGGGCATTAACCAGGTTGGCCTGCTGATGTTGAATCCCAACCTCTGAAAGGCCCCAGGTGGATGATGGTTGAAGGCTTCCAGGTTCTGAGCCTTCAGAGCTTCAGTGCCATTGCGTGACAGTTGACTGCAAGAGACACATGTGCTTTATTTTGCAAATCTTTCAACAGTGGGCACCCCGATCTTTTCATGAGCTGGATTGCTACATCATTTCTTCCTGGGACCCCATCAATATTTGCCTTTTTCTAAACCTAGATCAGGGCCTGACATTTTGTGGGCTGCCAAGCTTTGGAGGCTGGTCACAATATTCTCATTGTTGTGCAAGCTTTTCTTTAAGAAAAATCAAATTGTTTGTACAGCTTTGCAACCTTGAGAAGGGAAGTTGGAAAAAGATGTTTTAAATCAGAAGTTGCCTGCTTATATGAGTAACCTTCTGTCCAATGGAATCGCTATGTAACTAGAGTAAAACATGTGTAGATTTCAGGACAATAAACATGTTTAGAAGAAAATAGTATTCTTGCATACTTGATGATGCTGTGTATCATTTAGAAAAACTGGGGATTCAAAAGTAGAAAATTCTGCATTCGACCTGATGCTCTTTTCCTGGGAGTCCCTCCAGCAGAATTTCTCAATTTGGGCAGCTTTAAGCTGTGTGGACTTCGACTCCCAGAATCCCTCAGCTTAATTGTTTAATGTTGCCAACATCAAGAAACCCAGCTAGACCTTCCTCCTCCTCCTCCTCCTCCTCCTCCTCCTCCCTTTTGACATCCTGACTTCAGCTGTGAGATTTTTCCTGGCGCCCCCCCCCCCCCCCCNCCCCCCCCCCCCCCCAATAACCAGGCCTAACTGGCCTGTCTGGGCCCAGGTGAGGCCAGCCCAGTGCTGCCACCTAGTGAGAGGAGAGCAACACACAACCAAGAGTCCCTAAACAGTCCAGGAAGTGCCATTAAAACTGTTGCCTTGCCTTAAAAAGGTTTAGGTGTTTGCTGTGGTGCATAAACACAATTCTTGTCTTATGAAACAAAAAAATAGAAAAGGAAAACCCTTTTCCCAGCATTTCCCACTGGCGCTATGAGGCTTCTCGCAAGTACAACAGGTGGCAAGGAAGCCTGGCTCTGCTAGTGAATCACAGCCCACCCTCTCCACAACCCCTGCAAGACCCCCAGCAGCCCCTCTTCCTGCACCTCTGGGTGTGCCTGGGCCTCTGCCTGGAGGCGGTTATTGGCTCTGCCTTTCCTGCTTGGAGCCAAGGATGGGGGGAGAGGGGCTTGAACAGGGCAGGGGAAGAACTTGGAGGCTTCCCTGTCCAACTTATTAGACCAACTGGATTCCTCCTCTGTCTTGATGGGGCTTTTGGCCAGGAAGGTTGGCTGAGACTTCAGGAAAGGAGCAGCGGCTTCACTCAGCTCACCCTCCGATTGTCCCTGTTGGAGTTTGTAGCCTCCTTTAAAAGTCTTGTGCCTTTTAAGAGATGGGAGGTAGATGGATAGTTGGATAGAATTGATGATAGATAGATAAATGGATGGATGGATGGATAGATGGATGGATAGAACAGATGGATGGATAGAACAGATGGATGGATAGAACAGATGGATAGATAGATAGATGATAGATAGATAGATAATAGATGATAGATGGATGATAGATAGATGATAGGTAGACAGATAGATAATAGATAGATGATAAACAGATAGATAGATAGATAGATAGATAGATAGATAGACAGAAGATAGATAGATAGATAGACAGATAGATAGATAGATAGATAGATAGATAGATAGATAGATAGATGGTAGATAGATAGATAGATAATAGATAATAGATAGATAGATAGATAGATAGATAATAGATAGATAGATAGATAGATAGATAGATAGATAGATAGATAGATAGATAGATAATAGATGATAGATAGATGATAGATGGATATAGATAGATGATAGGTAGACAGATAGATAATAGATGATAAACAGATAGATAGATAGATAGACAGATGATAGATAGATAGATAGTAGATAGATAGAGGGATAGAGGGATAGATAGAGGGATAGATAGATAGAGGGATAGATAGAGGGATAGATAGATAGATAGATAATAGATAGATAGATAGATAGATAGATAGATAGATAGATAGATAGACAGATAGATAATAGATGATAGATAGATAGATAGATAGATAGATAGATAGATAGATAGATAGATAGATAGATAGATAATAGATAATAGATAGATAGATAGATAGATAGATAGATAGATAGATAGATAGATAGATAGATAATAGATGATAGATGGATGATAGATAGATGATAGGTAGACAGATAGATAATAGATGATAAACAGATAGATAGATAGATAGATAGATAGACAGATGATAGATAGATAGATAGTAGATAGATAAATAGATAGATAGATAGATGATAGATAGATAGATAGATAGATAGATAGATAGATAGATAGATAGATAGATAGATAATAGATAGATAGAGGGATAGAGGGATAGATAGAGGGATAGATAGATAGAGGGATAGATAAAGGGATAGATAGAGGGATAGATAGAGGGATAGATAGATAGATAGAGGGATAGATCGATGGATGCCACGGAAGGGCGTCTTGTCTTCTAGAGGAGAGAAGCCCCCACCGTTTTAAAGGGGAGAGACGGGGGGGAGGAGGAGGGGAAAGGAGGGCAGAGCAAGGCCGGGTCCCCGCCGGTCCACCCACCGCCGAGGTGCCCGCCTGCCTCTCCGCGCGGTCCCTGCTCTGCGCTGCCAGCTGCGCTCGGCATCTGTTCGGGGAGAGCCGGGGAAGGAGCCGCGGGGCTGCGCTCCGCCCGCCGTCCTAGCGAGCCGCCAGCGGGGCCGCAGGCGACGGGAGGGCGCGCGGGGAAGGGGCCGGAGCCGGAGCTGCGAGGCGGGGAAACTCCGCGCTTCCTCGCGCCTGCCCGTTTGTTTCTCCGCGGGGCTGGAGCTCTGCCGGCCCGACGCGCCGCGCCGCGCCTCGCCAGCCCGGCTCTACTCTGCGCCGCCACCCAAGCCGGAGAGGAGGAGGAGGAGGAGGAGGAGGAGGAGGCTTTGCGCCCGCCGAGCCCCGGCGAAGAGGAGCCCCGGCGGAGCGCCAAGCGAGCGAGCCTCGAGCCAGGCGGGCGGTGGAGCCCCGGGCGAGCTGCGCTCCTTCCCCCCGCTGCGCACCGGGGGCTCCTCGCCCTCCGCCGCCGGGGAGGAGACGGGCGGGAGCCCCTCCGGGTGGGGCGCTGAGCTTCGCTCCGGGACTGCGCGGAAGGCGGGCGGGCGGGCGGCGATGGGCCGGCCCTGAGCGCCTCCGTCCTCCCGCGCTCACCTGGCGGCTCACCTGTTCCCGGCCGCCTTCGGGGCTCTGGGCAGAAGTTGTGGGCGGCGGCGGCGGCGGCTTTCGGCACCGGCCCGACGGACAGCAGCCGCCGCCTCACCATGGGCCGGGCCGCCCAGGTGGCCTCGCTGCTGCTGGGACTCTTCATGCTGGCCGGCAGGGAGCGCGGCCAGGCGGCCAAGAAGACCGGGCCGCGGCTGAGATTGTCCTACAAAGGTAAGCCCGGTGGGTCCTCAGCCTTCTTCTCCACACAGCCCCTCCACCCCAAGGGGCTTCTCCCGGCGCCTGGTCCGGCTTCGGCGCTGGCGGGGTCCCTGCCGGGAGGCGGCGAACAGCGCGCACCCGGGGCAGACAAAGGAGCCCTCGCCTGCCTGTGGCATCCCGGCGCCTCTCGGGGCAGCAAGTCCGGGCCGAGCTCGGCCGCTCCCGGGAGCCAAGCAAGACGGGAGCTGATGAGCGCTGGGATGGGAGGCCACCAAGAGAGGCCGGGGCTGGAAGCCGCTGGTGGGTGGGTGGGTGGGGGCTCCCTGCTCTTTTGTCCCTGCGGCTCCCTCTCCCCCCCCGGGTGTTCCGGATCGACGACGGTCCGCGCGGGCAGGAGGCAGTTGGTGGGGAAGGGCTCCGATGCAACCGACGCGAGCCTCCGTCCAACAAGGCCGAAGAGAACCGCGTGCACCCCACCCACCGACGGAGCGGCGCGCGTTGCGTTTGTGTGAATTACGCCGAAGTTGCGGGGAGCGGGCGGGGGAGGAGGGGAGGGGAGGGAAGGGGAAGGGGCTGCAGCCTGCAGTCAACTTGACGCGGCGGCGTTGCACAAGTTCCCCGCTCGGGGCACACCCACTTGTGCCCGCCCTCCTTGCTGGGCTGAAAAGGTTGGGTGCTGCCTGTCTCTGCTCCCCCCCTCTCTCCCCACCGCCCCCCCCTTGTCTCCACGAGCACCTGGGAGTCGCCCTGCGGAGGAGAGAGGTTCTGTTGGTTTCAGGCGACCTTTTTATTTGGAGCCCCTTTCCCTCCTGAGGCTGGGGGTCGCCCCTTTCTGCTTCGGCTTTCGGGAGCCGCTTCCCCAATTCTTCCGCCGTTGCTTTCCCCGCCACCTTTTTACAGGGGTGGGGGTGGGGGGTGCTGTGCACGCGGGCGCGCATTTCTTAGGGCGCGGGCTGTGCAAAAAGGGCGCCGGGGCTGCCGGTGAGGTGGCAGCGCGAAGGGCGCGTGATCGTTGCGTGTGAGCAGGGAAAAAAGCGCGTGGATCGGGCCCGACTTGATGTTTTTGCTTTGCGAAAGTGTGTCGCCGCGTTTACACGCGAACGTCTGTGCGTAAAACGGCCTCCTGTCCTTGTTGGAAGAAGGAGAATATTCAAGTGCCGCGAAGAGGCGGCTAAATATAGCCGAGAAATGAATTCAGCAAGTTACCTTTCGTGCTGCCCGATGTTCAAACTCCGAAGTTCCTCGAAAGAGACGCTTAATTGCTTCTCATCTAATTAACGTTCATGTCCCGATTGAAATGCAATTACACAGACAGGGGATTAAAGTTGCCGGCTGAAAGACAATCTGTTAACAAGAACCGCTGGCTGCCGCCTCGATTTGACGCCGACGCCGCCGCAGTGCGATTCCGCCCAAGCGCTTCGAGCAGGTGGAGGAAGGGGCGGCCTTCTCAGGTGAGGGGATGCAGGAGCCCCGATCTGGGATGAAGCCCCGTTTAAAACGGACCGGGGTTGCTCTGCTGCGATTTAAGCTCGGTTTTGGTGCCCGGCACAATCGCGCTCGTTTTTATTACTTTTTGAAGACTTTTTTAAAAGACTTTTTTAATCATGGCTTCCGCCATTATATTTTAAGATTGATCAACTTCTACATCGAGCTGGAAGTGTGCAGGCTGCTGCTAACCACATTCCAGTCGAAACAGTTGAGTTGCATCCAGCTGAATTTGCTCCTCCAAATATGAGTTGACAATTACATGAGCTGGTTTACTTATTTTGCCTTTTTTTCAATCTTTTCAGTCTTCCCAGCTGTGCTTTTATTTTAAACCACTTCAAAGTTCTTGGAGAGAAGCGCATACAAAATATTTTACATGAAATAAACTGGACCCGGCACGTTCCTTAGTATTGGATGGTCAACAACATCCCCTGTGAGGTAGATTAAAACTGGATGATGACCAGTTGGGTACCCCTTCCCCCACCCCACCCCACCCCCAGCGGCGAGCTTAATAATGGTGGCAGCATTATAAGTCTACTGGTGCCTGCTGAGTTTCCAGGCTGACTCTGACTCCCCAACCTCTTCAGTCTGACTCTGTCACAGCACAAATGAGATCCTGGGCTCTACCTGATCCCTTGATCGAGTCCCCAAACAAAAGCTTTAACTGTACACAGACCGTGTGACCTTCTGCTTCCCTGGGACCTTCCTGGAGGAGAGGGGCATCCCTCTCATTATCAAGCAGGATGGCCAGCTGGGGCTTGAAATGGCACCTGCCTGGAAGCACACCTTGTCTGCGCAGGTTCAGATCCAGTGCAAGAGAGGCTTTGGCAAGGAGGGGCCGGGGGGGGGGGGGGCTAATGCTAAGCGTGATGGTTTGATTAGCGCATCACATCCTGTTGTCCTGGTTTTGTTATTTGAAGATGAGGTTGAGTGTCCAGGGAAGCCATGTCAAAGTAAATATGGAGTTCCTGGGGGATGAGAATCTAAGCAACATTGGCTCATAAAACAGGATCCTCATGCTTCATACTGTGAATACTTTCTGTGTAGAACAAGCCCAGCCTTCCCTCCGTGTCTCTCTCTCTCTCTCTCTCTTTTTCTGAGCAGCCTGCATGTTAGCCGAGAGATGCTGAGCAACAGATTAATGTGCTGAAGGCATCAGGGTGAGTTTTAGCATGAGAACTGGGCCAAGTAGGCTCCCACCCCCTGGGGACAACTGTAGCATTTGGCTTCCTGAGTTGCTACTCACAATAGGAAAACACGGCCCTTTGGCTACTGGCAGGATGCTTTTGGCCTGTGGATTTAATAAACAGTGAATCTAACACATGCATGTGCGGGTACATCCATATGCTGTACATGTGCATGCAAGAACTATGCCAAACCACCATTATCTCAGTTACTACAGCATTATCTCTTACTACAGCATTTTATGTACAGTCAAGTATTTTGGGTGAGGGTTCCCAATATTTTGGGGTTTCTGCCAAGAAAACCCTGTGGGACGTCTGTGAAGGCATCCGCATGAGCTTCACTTGAAGGGAGTTTTAGCATTTTTGCTTTTAACCCACTGAGATGAAGGTCGGAATTGTGAATCTGCAGCTATAATGATCACCATCCTCCCCTCCAGGAAATGAGGTCATGACGGAACAGTTGGGTGGGATTCAAATTTTTTAACAACTGGTTCTGTGGGTGTGGCTTAGTTGGTATGCATGGCTTGGTGGTCATGTTATTGGCTGGGTGTGGCCAACTCAATAACACTCACATCGAGGCACACATCTCCTCGCCTGGCCTCTCATGACTATGGAGATGCTGCAACAGTCGTAAGTGTGAAAAATGGTCATAAGTCACTTTTTTCAGTGCCACTGTAACTTTGAATGGTCACTCCACACAAGCAAAGTACCAGCAAAGGAGGGGAAAAAAACCTCCAGGGAAGTTCCTGAGACAGGAAGTCTAGTCCTGCCAAGAATGTAATAAGGGTTAACGGAGAGGCAGTTTCTGTAAGCAACACCAGAATGTTTCCTTCCTGCCTTCCTGACAGGATTAGCCCAGTAATTTCCTCTAACAACCAGTTCTCCGAACTGCTTAGGATGCTAACAACCAATTCTAGAGAATAGGTGCAAACTGGTAGAATCCCACCCCTGGGAACAATGGAGTTGGAATGAAGCTTAGGAGAAACTTCTGAGGAAGGATTCCACCTGAGCATCACTGACACTTGACTGGACACTCTTAGAAACCCCTGGCCTTTTCATCTGATCGCTTGTCGAGTTGGGAAGTTCTTGACATCCAACCTGGACTTCCTTTCTTGTAGTTTGAAGCTCTTGGTGCTGGTCCTGCCCTCCAGGGGAAGCCAGAGAGAGACCTTCCTCTCCTGGGTGGCTGCCCTTCGGCTGTCCTGCTCCTCTTGCCTGTTCTCCAGAGTGCCTGATTCCCAGGCCCCTCCCCCTCCTGGCAGCCCTTTCTGAAGCTGCTGAGCTTTCATCTCTGTCCCTTTTGAACTCCGGTGACCAGAAATGGACCCAGCCCTCCAAGGGGGGGTCAGACAAGGCAGAGGAGAAGGGAACTGTCACTGGCCTGGGATCGGCACTCTGTTTTCCTGACAAGGCATCCCAAAATGCTGTTTCTGTTACTTTATAGCCTGATTAATTTTGGTCCACAAGGATACCAGATTTTTCTCCCCCCCCCCCTCGTATTTTCTCCNAGGATACCAGATTTTTCTCCCCCCCCCCCTCGTATTTTCTCCTATCAAGCCAGGTCTCCTCCACTCCACACTTGTGCCATTCAGTTTTCTGCCTCAGATGCAGAATGGCCTCCCTGTTAAAGTGCAGCCCATTTTCCTCGTTGCCCAATAGGAAACAACATTCTCTGGGCAGCTTCCATGATTCTTTAAGGCATTAGAAACAAATCTGGGTAACCAGCATGGCAAAAATGCCATCAGGTGCTCAAAGGACCCTGTAAAGCTTGCAAGATGTGGCTCTGTGGATGGCTAAGTAATTACGATGGAAAGCAAAGGAGGCGAGTTCCCAGGAGCCTCTGTTAATCCTCACCTCTTAACCATGGCTAGATGGGAGTTAAAGGAAGCCCTTTCCTTTCCTGTTGGAGCTCTCTCCCTCTCTCTCTCTCTCCCCCCCACCCCTCACGCAGTTGTTGCCTGAAGCAGTCACCAAACCACCATTGTCCCATAACCATTAGCTTGCCTTGTTGTGACAGAGGCCTTCCTTTGTAGGGAGGGTTCCGGTCAGATTAGCTGGGGCCCAAGTGGGACAGCTCACACACACACACCCATACCACCCTGCTGCATCTGATCTCATCCTGGCTTTGCAAACTCCCATCCCCGGTGGTGCCCACCTCACCCCACTCCCAGGGGCGGCAGAACTGGAGTTCTGTCCACAGCCGGCCAGAGAAAACCACCTGCCTGCTTTCCCCCCCCCCTCCCTTTTTTCCTCAGGATGAAAAGGAGCCAAGTGGGAGGCGTCTCCTTCAGATGATTTCAGTTTAAATCCCCCCTCCCTTCCCCCCTCCCCCGGAGAATATTTCTGGTCCTTTTTTAAAAAAAACCTTTTGCTCAGATTCTCTATGTATAAACGAAAAGCTGCCTCACGTCTGTCTGACTCAACTAATTTCTTGTATATTTATCCTGTGTTTTATGTATGATTGAGAATAACCATTTTTGTTGCTCTGGTTGCCCAATTCCAGGACAATTGACTGGAAAACGGTGGTTGCCTTTCATTCATCTGTCCTGGTTTCCTCAGAGAATAAACCCTTTGAGCAAGAGCAGGGAGAGACAGCAGAGGCCTGTGAAAATAAAGCAAGTTCCCGGAACAAGAGCCGTTATTTCGTTCACAGTGCTTGTCATAAAGCTGCAGGTTTCATTGATCTAATTTTAGATTCTTCCTTTTCAGAAAAGTTTCCTACCTACAAAGTTGTTGGAATCCTGTTGCTCGCTAAATTGGGTTGTTGTTGTTGTTTTGCAAAGACAAGTGGCAACTTGTCCCATCTGTCTTGATTAGGGTGGTGGTTGTGATTCATGTGACTTTTTCTTGGCTGGGCCAGCCGCCACCTGTAAAGCCAGCAACCCCTCCTCTCCTTTGGGTCGAAGCCCTGGCAACTTTAGCTGGTCTGGCAATGTCCCGAAGGTGCCTTTTCAGGAGGCAACTGGACTTCCTGGTTTTTCTCTGAAGACCTTTCGCTTCTCATCCAAGGAGCTTCTTCAGGTCCAACTGGACGGTGGGGAATGGAAGGATTTGCACTCCTGGTAGACAGCTGGTCATTTGCATCCTTTCTAGGGGTCTCTTGGAAGTCAACAAGTCTCTAAAAGCTCCGCAAGTAATATAAACCCTTCCATTCCCCACTACCCAGTCAGAGCTGAGGAAGCTCCTTGGATGAGAAGCAAAATGTCTTCAAAGAAAAACCAGAGAGTCCAGTTGCCTCTTGAAAAAAGCACCTTTGGACAAGTAGGCCCTGAAGGACAGAGAGACTCCACAGAGTTTTAATCTGGCAGTGAAACATTTGTAAGCTCAGCAAATGCATCTGTTCACCCCAACATTTCATCCCAATAGAGCTGCCCTTATTCTCCAAAATTGCTACCTATCCAATAGGATCTGTGCATCCTGCAGAGGTGGGGTAGCCTTAATCCTTTCCAGGGAGACCCTGCTTGGCTGTTGAGTAATATCCACACCCCCACAGCAGGGGGCAGCACCTGACCAACCGTGCCGGGCCTGAGAGGCTCAGGAGGAGCCCATCAGGAGCTTATTTATTTATTATTTGATTTGTCAATCGCTTACAAGATAATAGATATAAGTATAAGCATGAGTAAGAATACAGGAAATGGGTATGAATAGATGGGGACAGGGACGGTAGAGCTTGGCTGGGGACCACCAGAGTTGAGGCTAGACTAGGAAATGGGGGGGGAGGGATAATCCCCAGAGAAACCCGGGGGGGGGGTGGGCTCTTCCATTGAGTCGCCCTTTGGGAAGCAGCAGCCCTGGTCCCACCGGTCAATGGAGGGAGAGGCTTCCTCTGCCAACAGGCGGACAGCTCCTTGTTTAGGGAGAGCGCCAACCCTGCAAGGTCTCTCCCACCCTTGGGTTGGATGCTTGACCGGAAGGGGTGGGAGGACCAGGGAAACGCTCCCTTTCCTAGTGGGTTCCGCCTTGTAGATGGAAGGAGGGAGTAAATGGCAAGTGGGACATACAACCCAGGGGAGGGTGCTGAGTCGCCAGGCGCTCTGCAGGGCTCCCAATGGCACCACCCCGAGCACTTCCTGCCCTCTCCTGCAGAGCCCCAGAGACTGGCACTGGGGGCTTTGCCAGCTTCCCCAAGCAGCAGGTGGAGGGCCGGGCAGGTGAAGATGCAGCTGGATGGACTCTCTCTTCCTTTCCCAAAGGCTGATATGGGGGAGAAGGTTGCCACAGGATTTCCCGTAGCTACTGTGGGCCATCTCCCTATTTAGACACTGACAGCTTGTTTTGAGCATTCCTGGTCTTTAAATAGGAAGGCAGCATATGCTGGTTGAGTACCAGATCAGTTCTTTCTTTCTTTCTTTCTTTCTTTCTTTCTTTCTTTCTTTCTTTCTTTCTTTCTTTCTTTTTTTCTTTCTTTCTTTCTTTTACATATATATATATATATATATATATATATATATGTATGTATGTATGTATGTATGTATGTATGTATGTATGTATGTATATATGTATATATGTATATATGTATATATGTATATATGTATATATATATATATGTCCCCATATACCCAAAAGACTCTTGGTACTTAAAGAATATTAATGAGATAGAAGTCAAATCAATGTGACTGTTTTCTGCAGTAAACCTATTTTGACAGATGTTTTCCAGGACATGTACACCGCTAGTTTTATTGCTTTAAGATGTGACTGGGCCAAAGGTATATATACACATATATATTATTAATACCAGAACATTTGGACAGAAATATAATCTGGGGGGGGGCTTCAGCTCCAAATGGAAAGCATACTTGGCATGTTGAAGGCCCCGAGACAGAGAGCCGAGAGGTCCATTCTGCAGAAATCCAGGCGACCAGCAGATGGCAGCGAAGAAACATAGAAGACTCGAACTCTGACCCTGCCATCTAAGGAGTTATGTACCGCTATTTTTGTACCCCAAATATGAATGTACATATGTGGCCATTATACTGCTCACTTTGGGAGTAAAAAAAGCTGAATGCAGAAAAAGAGTAAAGTTAAAAGCCAAAAGAACGAATATAAAAATAAAACATCCTTTGAAGTTTATCCTCCTGTCCTTGTGAATTTTTTTTTTTTAGAAAAAAATTTTTTATTGGCCTAGTGTGGTTGGATACACAAGGAATTTGTCTTGGTGCAAATGCTCTCAATATATATAAAAGAAACATTCATCAAGAATCATCAGGTGCAACACTTAATGATAGTCATAGGGAACAATAAGCCATTGAATCATACCAGGAAACAGTCCATATAAATCATAAGGATACAAGCGACAAAGTTACAGTCCTACAGTCACAAGTGGGAGGGGAGGGGTGATAATGAGTGATGAGAAGATTAATAGTAATAGTAATGCAGACTTTGTAAATAGTTGGACAGTGTTGAGGGAATTACTTGTTTAGCAGAGTGATGGTGTTTGGAGAAAAACTCTCCTTGTGTCTCATTGTTCTGGTGTTCAGGGCTCTATAAGCGTCGTTCTGAGGGAAGGAGTGGAACCAGTTTATGTCCGGGATGTGAGGGGTCTGTAAATATTTTCACAGCCCTCTTTTTGACTCCATGCAGGATATACAGGTCCTCCATGGAAGGCAGGTTGGTAGCCATTGTTGTTTTTTTTTCTGCAGTCCTAATTCTCCTCTGAAGTCTGTGTCTGTCCTGTTGGGTTGCAGAGCCAAACCAGACAGTTACAGAGGTGCAGATGACAGACTCAATAGTTCCTCTGTCAAACTGGATCAGCAGCTCCTTGGGCAATTTGAGCTTTCTGAGTTGGTGCAGAAAGAATATCTTTGTTGTGCTTTTTTGATGTTAGATGTCCATTTTCGGTCATGTGATATAGTAGAACCTAGAAATTTGAAGGTCTCTACTGTTGATATTGTGTTGTTGAGTATTGTAAGAGGTGATAGTATGGGAGGGTTTCTCCTAAAGTATTCTAAAGCAGGAAGAATTGTCCTTCTTTCTGCTCTTCTTCACAATGTTGTCCTTCCTTCAAACCTCTGAATGCTCTTTTTTTCCCCCTTCCAGGATCTTGTCAGCCCTGATTTTCTCAGCCTCCCCCTTCCTTCCATTCGTTCTTTCCCCATGGACAGGTTTTGTAATTCAGTCATCATTCATTCCTTCTGTATAACCAAATCATCTTTTTTTCCTACAAGTCAGTCACTTTTATATTCAGTTCAGACTCTGCATAAAATATAATTTTGGTAAGAATAAAAAATATTTTAAACCCTATGATTTATTATGCTAATACTTTCAAAAGATTTATAAATTACCAACATTATCAGCAATGCTACCAATATGCAGCCAGGACAATTTTGTGAGCTATGAGTACACCCTACTTAGGGATATTCAAAAGGATCCATGAGGACATGACAACCATTCAGTATAAAATTATACATTAGCTCCTTTCTTGAGCATGTAAAATATTGGTGGGGTTTTTTTTCATTTTCCCAGCTGCTCTTTTCTATTTCATCTCCTTTGTATGTGTTTTAATCCTGTGAAATGGTTCTCACAGTAAGGGAAGGAAGGGAGGGAGATGGAGAAGGAGGAAGGAAGGAAGGAAGGAAGGAAGGAGATGTAGAGGAAGGAAGGAAGCTCAGCATGATGCATAATCCCACGAATTCCGTAGTTTATGGCCTCATTCAATGTGAGAATGAACTAACATGGTTATTCGGTGCTTGAAGTTCTGGTCTTTAGAAGAAAACACACAACTCCCATTGCTCTCCATTTCTGCCTGTGATGTTGAATAGTCCAATTATGCTTTCTTACCACCCCAAATGCTGGCATCGCTGTCCTTGAATTACATGCTGAAGCCATTGGTACTCTGCTTTGTCTCTTTGGTGTTGACCCAGAACCAGTGCTAACTTCCAGGTCACCAGCACCATTGAAGTGGGTGACAAGTGATTGACATGTGTCAGTAAGCCCAGTCCTGGGTCCCCTGCATGTTCCTCCCCATGGCTTACCAGGGGAAGGGGGGAAGGTCTGTGCAGTTTCCTAGTCAGCACGAGGTCCCTCCTGCCTCTTGGGTTGCTCTTATGCTGCTCTACCCAGAGGCCTGGGACAAAGGCAGCTCCCCCCTCAAGGAACAAAGAGAGGGAGACCCATAGACACCCTCCACAAACAAGGCCGTCGGGGAGGGTGCTGGGGGGGGGTTTCCTTCTTTGCAAAGGCTCCTGAACAGCTGTACTTTTTTGCCTACTTCTAGTCCATCATGGCCAGATGGCATTTGTTATAGGCTGGGAAGACCAGAAGCATGTTCAGCTTTAGAGGCACATTTGTGTGTGTGCGCGCACGTGTGTGTGTGCTCATGCAATACAACTCAGTGGCTGTTAATAATATGTTTGATATAGTATGCATCATTAATAATAGAGCACTTGTGCACAGTTGGACATCTGCCGGGCAGAAGGCAGAGGTGCCTTAGATGCAATCCAGATGCGACCCAAAGAAAGGACAATGGGAGTGGCAAGGCACCTTTGGGCCAGGTAGAATTATCCCGATTTCATGTTTCCACTTTTATGAAACTTGGTCCACCGCTCTCTGTGTAGTTACTGCTTATTCTTTTATCTGGGGCCACAAGAGCTGAAACTTGAGGGAAACCCCTTGCAGCTGCCAAAGGATAACTTCCCTTGTCTCTGAGGCAGTCTTCTTCAGCGCCTGAGGGATCCCAGAAGTCCCTGGAACAGGTTAAAAATGGACAAATGCTCTCTGAATGCGAACATGGAAAATCCACCCACCCCACCAAGGTTTCCCACACAAGGCCCTAGTCCTGGAGCTCTCCAGGACTGAGGCAGGCAGGCCCCCTCAGGGCATCCCCAAAGCAGATGTGGTGAAGTGGAGACCCAGAGGAAATGCCAGCGGGAGGCAGGTGAGGTGCAGGAGGGCCATTCAGCTGCATTCAGCTTGAGGAGGGTCTCCCTTTGGGGGATGGCAGGGCCGTAAATCTAGGCACAGCCTCCTTCTCTGCGTGTGGGAGACCCGGCAGCGTCTCTTGTTTCGGAGGCGTGTCCGAGGGATGCCTGCCTGCTTCCACTGAGGGTTCCTCGATTCCCTGGCAAGCCACAGTGCAATTATCTGCTTGTCCTTCTGGCACAGGTTGCTAGTAGAGCTAGTGAGCGTCTTCTCACCTATATTGGGCTGATCTGAGCTTCTTCTTCTTCTTCTTCTTCTTCTTCTTCTTCTTCTTCTTCTTCTTCTTCTTCTTCTTCTTCTTCTTCTTCTTCTTCTTCTTCTTCTTCTTCTTCTTCTTCTTCTTCTTCTTCTTCTTCTTCTTCATCATTATCATCAACAGACAGGCCCCCGACACCCCAGACTTAGCAACTCTTGATAAGAAAGGCAGAAACTCTGGGCAATGGATGTGGCCGTGCCTGGAGATGGCGGAGTAGAAGAGAGAACTGGAGAAGATATCCATGGAGGTTCTCCATCATCCAGGTCAGGGTTGCCCCAAAGGTGCCTTTTCAAAAGGCACCTGGACTTCAATTTTCCTTGAAGATGTTTTGCTTGTTATCCAAGAAGCTTCTTCAGGTGAATTGTGTTGTTTTCTCTGAAAGATCTGCAAATAGAAGGATTAAGAGTAACCAACAGTCATGGGCGCTTTGGGTGCAACCCTGGAGCAACTGGAGCTCCTCTTGAACACCCATCGGCATTGACAAAATCAAAGTCAATTTGCAAAAGGCAGTTTTGGTTGCCACAGCTTACATCCTTTAACAATACTTTTAACACTATCAGATGGTAACAGCTGCCTGTCCCCAACATTTCCAGGAAATAACCGATGTCATTGTGAACAAATCCATTAACCCAAAACGTTGCCGATGGACCCAGAAATTTCATACATGCAAAGCATGTGGTTCACTACTGAAGAATGGCGTACATACACACATACACGCACACTCATTTATTTATTTATCCTATTTAAGAACCTCCCATCTGCCTCACAGAGTGGTATGCAAAGAAACATTGACACATAAAAAGAGTATGAACCTTGTCAAAGAGGCAAGGTATGTTCAAATTAATTAAAATATTAAAAGTTACTCATTGAGAGGCTTCTGGGCTGTGCCTTTAGCGAGTATTTCCCATTTATAAGTAGTCCACACTTCCAAATCTGAGGAGATCCTTGATGATCTCTGAGCTGTTTCATGACCCAAACTAAGTAAAACTGGTGTTAGCACTGATGATGTTACCGAGTTGGTTCATGAAACGTCTGCAAGGGAACAACCCAGCTCAGAGAGTACCAAGGACCCCTCATGTCAGCCCTGAGCTACAAATCTTCTTCTTGATTGATACTTTCAAATCTGAAAGGTCTTCTTCAATATTGGGACAGCTTCTTTGAGACATTATTCTGACATATGTGTAAAAAGATAGGAGCACATCTGACAGTCAAGTCCTTTGGGATGAGCAGCAAAATTTAAAATTGGCTCTAAGTCATGTTTGTTTTACTTAAAAGGCAATGTTGCTTTCCAGCTGATACTGGTGAGACCGTTTGTGTGAAGAAATTGTTTGCTCTTTTTTGTTTTCTGAGTTTTCTTTTTGGTTTCGTAGTCAACTCTATATCTCTGGAATTATTTTCTATTTGGTATCAGCCAGGGCTGATCTTGAGTCTCAACTGTTGAGATGACTCAATGGAATAAAACCGTTCCCATGTGCAGCTCCGTATTCCTTTAAGTGATGAAGATCACACAAAGATTTGATCTGGAGAATCATTTTGAAGGAGAGCATCCAGACTGATTTGACCATTCAGATGAGGCTTTGCACTGAATCAACTTTCCAAGTTGATTCAACCCAGTTTGATTTGAATTGACTTGAAATGTTTGAATCATTGAATCTAGGAAGAGGCCTTGTCTGCAATAGATCAGGCTATTTCCATCCGATCATCTCTGTTTCGAATAAATAAATTTGTTTTCATTGAAGCTGCACCTGACCAAGACTAGTTTCAACTCATTATTGTGATTGTAGAAAATGACACCTATCATTTTCTTAAGCCTGGAAGTCACTCATTTGAATTATAGCAGTTTAAATGGTTAAAAATATCATGGACCTTTATATGGAGTCAAAAATATTTTCCCCCTCTCCTTTCAGATGTGGCTTCCATATGTCACAGAGATCAGGTGCAGAGCAAGTATGTTCCTTATGCAGGTTTAGGTTGTGGCTCATTTGGGTCCCCATACCTAATGGAAAACATTCCTCTCATGTCATGTCATCCTTTGGATCTCTACTTATCATAAAACCTGATTGTTTTATGACCCATCAAACTTAATATTGCAAGAGATCTGTTGTGGTTCACTCCTGTGTGAAATCAATGGCAATAAACCTGTAACTCATAGAAATGTCTGTGCAAAGAGACCCGAGTCTAAATGGCTTAGAAATGGGACAGGTTTCTCTCTCTCTCTCTCTCTCTCTCTCCCTTCCAGAATCATGTGCCATGATATCTGGAGCAATTAAACCAGACTTCTGATTTTCCAGCACGATCACCTCTAATGTTTGAAAGAAGAATGCAGAATATCCCCGTCTGCCTACTTACTTAGAAGTTATTTCTTACAAAAAGGAAAAAAGACACCCATGGAATCTCAGAGAAGCTGGTGTTGGCTCTATGAAGGGCACACCTGAGTTATCTGAAGATTTTGCAGTGGTGACATTAAAATGTCATGGACAATAATGGTTTTGCTAAGCAGGTGTGCAAGGTGGAGACATCAAAACACAAAGTGGAACAGGTACTGAAACATCCTTCTCATTCTGCTAGTTTTGCTAGTGAGACATATACATATGCTTACACACACACACACACACACAAACACGATTGCATGCATGTTCATATAGCAGGATCCAATCTGGGTCAGTTACTGGGACCAGAGAAGTTCAGTCTTCCAAACTTTCGGACTTGTGCTGGAGCCCATCCTCAGATAACTTCTCTCTAGCAAAGCGTGTGCTTTGAGCTATTCTGGGTGTGGCATTTATATGGCACCTGTTGTGTGTGGCTTTTTAGTTCTTGTTTGGGATGTTGATGGCTGTTGTTTCCTTGTGCTGCCAAGCCTTTGCTTCCTAAGTAGGAACTTGATAGGCTGGTGGTAAATCATCAGCACTCCTGTTGACTGACTGTTGAGGGACCCGTTTCCCAGACTTCAATGACTTCCCTGGCTGTTTTTGTTCCTGCTCATCCAACAATCTTAGTAGCTGCAAAATTGAATGTATGTCCTTGTTCATTGCAGTGTGAGGCTACCAATGAGTTTGGGTCTTCTTGTCTGACCACTCGCTTGTGTCCTTGCAATCTGGTAGTTAGTTTCCTCCTCATCTGTCCTACATAGTCACATGGACAATCCTTGCAGGGAATCCAGTAGATTACATTGGAAGTATCTCCCATCTATTTTCTTATAAAGGTCTGTGTGTACATTAAAATCCTTCCACAGAAGGGAAATGAATTTACGGAGCACAAAGTTGGGTGGGCAGAGTAGCAGAAACTGTCCCATGGGAAAATGTGCTAGCCTGCAACCAACATTATATACCTTGGAAGACTCTGGCAAAAGGTCTCATTCCAGGCAGGACTTTCTTAAACTGGTTTAGGCTTAAACTGCCATGAAGCCACAGCACCAGAACAGCTCAAACAGCAGCTATGAGTATCTTCTAAATGCCAGGGTTAAAGGAAGTAATGGCAGTTAATCTTATTTTAAACTACTTTCTCCTCTGTATTTTGGTGACATGATCATATTAAAAATCCTTTAGTAAGGCCATTCCTATTTCTCTGGCCTTTTTGATGTTTTAATCAACTTTTCAGTTTTTATAAAATAACAAGGAAACCTGCCAACATGCTCAAATAACTACAGTTTTAGACGTTTGGATGAGTTTGGAAATTCAATTACCGAGTGAAATATGGCGTGTTCTCTTTCAAACAAGTAGGAGAACAGTTTTCATTAAAGCATGACGTGTAGCAGTATCAAAGGCCTTGACATTCAGCTTTCTAGCAGAATAATAAATACCTACAGAACTGTGGCTCTCCGCCATGTGTACATCCATCTGTCCACCTATAAATCAGTGCAGAAAACCAAGACACGGTGGTTGGAGAAGTGGCTGTGGGAACGTTTTGAGTAAACTGAGGCTGCAAAGCTTCAGTTCAAAACTCCGATGCGAAGACAATTCAAGTGAATCATCAAATTGAGTCTGCTGCCTTTGCACTAATTCCACCAATTAGTGGACTTTTGTTCAGATGTATGCATATTTTTATGAGATTAACAATTCAAATGGATTCAAAAATGTGAATCGGTTCAATGCTTAGAACAGAAACAATAATACAAATCCAATGGACTTGACATTACCTCAAACAAACAATTCAAATCAGATGTTGGATGATTCAGACACTCATAATAACTGGTACATTCCACCCAAGAGGTCATCCAGAGGCCAGGATCTGACATGCATGATTTTTAAATGCTCTTTTAGTAATTTTACAGCCAGACTACTAGAATGTCCTATTTTAATATATGAGTCTGCTTCTAAGAATACATGGTTTGGAAGGTACAATTCAAAACGTAGTTTCCAGAAAACAGAAGGTTGGGGTTATCTGAAGAAAATCCTAATTCTTTTTAGGGTTTCTTCAAAATGTAATTTAATTCAGTTCTCCACATTTTCCAGACAAGCAAAGATGTTAGGGGGGGAGAGGAACTCCACTGTTTCCTAAAACAGCCTGTAGCTCCCTTGGTTCAGGAGTGCAGGCTGTGACACACAGGCATCAGACAGGCACACAAATAGGAATCATCCTGTAAAACTCACATCCCCTGCTGTGTGAGCAGCTGCATGTGAAGCCACATCTGCTTGTTCCAGTGAATCTAACCTTTTCCAGGAGTTGAAGCTGGAGCAATGGACCTGGGCTATGAAATATTTCCTTCAGGTGGGCCACCTGGCACAGCTGAGACTTGCTTTCCCCCTTCCGAAATGCCTGCATTCATCCATTTGTCTCCTTTCCTGATACCCAGAGCCTTGCAGTAACGATAAGTGGCAAGCCGTGTGTTGCTTGGAAGGAAGCTGCGTGTTCTGTGTGTTCACCCCAGCCTTCAGAGACCCAAGCGGGGTGTCCCTCCCAATGCATAGAAATAAAAGGCGGAATATGAAGCTTGATGCCTTGCCTAGGAAAATCCCAAACTATCTAGAGTAGAAATCTCTTGGGCTTCTCCTCGGTGAGAAATGTTTGGTGGGGAACTGGTGGACGGGGGTGGGGGAACCACTAAGAGGGAAAGGAAAAAAATGATCTGAGATCAATAAAATGCTTCTGACACAATATGTCAGAATGAAAGACGGGAGGAGGGAGATTTTGAAGGCTTGAAGTGTAAAGTCTATATTTCTCCTCTCTGCTTCAGCCTTTTTGTGCAGCTTAGCTTTATCCTGCTGGAATGAGGGTTTCCAGGAATGGAAATGGTTCATGGGCATTTTCAGTTGGAACAATGGCTCTTCTAGAAGACCTGATGATGCAGGTGGTGGGCAAAACTTCAAACAGGCGCTTTGCTTCAAGAGAATCCTTCCTTTGAAGCAGCTTTGCCAAGCCCCCCACACACCCCAGCCCCACACCCCCAACACTCACCCAGAGGCAGATCAAGGCTGCCTTAGCACTTGGGTTCTACGTCCCTCAGGTGACTCTTTGCTCTCTCCCTCCCAGTAGAAAGTGGCTGCACGCAGGAGCTGCCAGAGAATGAAACAGTGCACAATATCCTAAAATAAAGCAAAATGTGGCAACATCAAGCTCCTTGTCAAGGCAATGCCTGGCCACTTCACAGCGGAGTAATTTCTAATGGGATAAATCATCAAGGGAGGCTTGATCTTGCCATACAGTAGACATATTCCATTAGAACAGAGTTGGAAGGGACCTGGGAGGTCTTCTAGTCCAGCCCCCTCCTGAAGCAAGAGACCCTATGCCATTCCAGACAAACACTTGTCCAGCCTCTTCTTAAAAGCCTCCAGTGTTGGAGCAGCCACAACTTCTGGAGGCAAATTCCATCCCACTGGTTGATTATCCTCACTGTCAGAAAGTTTCTCTTTAGTTCTAGGTTGCTTCTCTCCTTGGTTAGCTTCCATCCATGGTTTCTTGTCCAGGCTTCAGGTACTTTGGAGAATAGATTGACCTCCCCCTTCTTTGTGGCTGCCCCTCAAATACTGCTACCATGTCATCCTTAGTCTGGGTGACATTATAAATACGGAGAATGTTTATGGAGACTTCAGGTCCTGCATAGGTACATGAATATGATATGGAGGGGACCTCCTAGTGTTGAAGTCTTCTGTGAAACAAAACAAGTGAGGCCATTGCCTCGAATTGATATCTCTGATTTCACGTGGGACACTTTTTTCCTATATTACAACAACAACAACAAATGTAGACCAAGGGCTCATTAAGGAAGGTTGCACATATCAGACAAAAGACCTCTGAGGTTGGGCATAATATGATGCATTTTAAATACTCCCATGTGCCTATTAACTTTGATCTGGGGAAAAAAAACCAGAGGGCAACCCATTGTGAATTCTCTTCATGAATGCATAAATAACTAAAAACTGCTTTAAATCTGAGGGGCCCCTGAACTCATGGCAAGTTTCTTGGCTTTCCAGAAGTTGGTTCATTCGAAAGGCATTCAGGACTGGAGGGACATGAAGCTCCTACCACCAGGAATATCGTATGAGTTAGAATTTGTGTCGTGCTTGGATACTACATTTCTTTTGTTAGAAATGGTGGCGTGTGCCTGTTATTCCTGCACTGTAAGATCATTGCACACAACCTTTTATTGACCTTTCAGGTTTCTTATCCAGGCAACCTGGCACAAACAAATGCTAAATATTCTACTGTATTTCCAAGATCGGAATGATCATCTGTATTAAACGTCTAACACAAGAATAATAATTTGAAGGGAAGATCTCACATAAATTAATCAGTTGCCAAGGCAATTTTTTTAGCCTTCTTCCCTTAATTAAGCTGTAGGTGTAAAAACCAGAGTTTTAAGATGACTGGAATATTTCCCCATTTTTTTTTAATGCAAACACCCAGAGGCGTTTTCCAGGCACACTTTTTGGTGAACAAAAGTTACAGTCTGAGTAGGATTCATCTTCAGAACTGTAAGACATGATATTTTGGAAAAGCTGTGGTTGTTTCTGGTCCATTTGGTAAACCAGATGTTACAAGAAGCTTGGTTCCGTCTTTCGGACCGGAATCTTGATCATCAGAGGAAAGGAGACCTCAGCTACGGGCCTTATGCAGTTTCCCCTCTATTTGGTCCATGGGAATCTTTCTGCTTAGCTGGCAGGCCAATGAGTAATTATCCCAGAGAGTCCACAATACTACTTTAGTTGTGATGAAGGGACCTGGTTATGGCTAGATTCTTCCTGCCCTACATGCCAGTTGACATTTTTTTAGAGAAGCAACTGAAGTCTTCCTTCCTGGAGTGCTTCGGCCTTCTCTCCGACTAAACAGATATTCTAGATAGTTTCCTGAAACTACAATCCTCTTCTATCGCCTCATAGATAAAGACAGGTTCCATTGGCTATAAATGTCATCTTTTTCTTCATTCATTTAGTGTTTAAATAAAAGAATAACTGGACAAAGTGACCCAGTAAAATTCTAGCTGGCTTCAAATCAAACCAAGTCTCTTTTTGTCACTGGATTGCAATTTTATGTTAATACGTTACTTTACAAGTTGAACCAGAAAGAAAAAAAAATCCCATAAAAAGAAAAAGGAAAATCTGACATCCTAATTTGAGAATATATAGTGTGCAAAAGCAGACTGCAATCTTACTTTACTCCTTGAATAATATCAGTGGATATGGATGACTCCCCCAAATCACAGTTTGGTACCCAAGATAACCCTCTGCGTGTTCAGCTTGTGCTTCTAGTTTTTCTAGTTTTTAGTAACTCCAGGAAAATATGTAGATGGACCTGAAGGAGGAAACTTTCTGTGACAACTTAGCTTTGTGGTTCTGCCTTCAAACATTTGTGGTTATGCTTTTTCTTGGCGTTGGCTCTCAGAATTCTTCTTGTGTTTGTAAAAATTGTGTGGTGTGGGGACTGACTACTGTTAATTGTTTTGGCTTTCATTAATGGAGAACCATGTGGTCATTGAAGTCCATTGTGCACACAGAATGGATATGTCCTCTTTGAAGTCCATCGCCCACTTCTAGGTCTCTCCACTCAGTGTGACATTCCTGGGCGCCTTCATGGGGTGTAAATCAAAAGTCCATTAAGTGAATGGGAGTTTATGTCCCTGTGGCTCTTCCACAGACTCTGGAATCTGGCAGTTTGGTTTTTTTTTTAAATAACTTTTATTTATTTTACAATTAAAACAGACCAACAACATATCCATAAATGTAAGAGAGAAAAAGAAAAGAAGAAGAAAATAGAAAGAAAAATATAGAAAACAATTAAAAATATTTTCATCTTCAACAGTTTGTGAGACCTCCTTTTTATCCTTATTTTATGCCATATAC